>JACEGR010002977.1:0-114920 GCA_014170235.1 Listronotus bonariensis
AAAAAAAACGCATTTTTTATATTTTTTTGTATTTGCCCTATAACTTTTTCCATGGGTATTTAGGTATAGGCATTGCTTAGAAATAGAAAAAAGCCTCCATGCTGCCTTTACAAATTAAAGCTAATTAGATATCTTTATAGTTCATATTATTCGATAAACGATTTTTTTTTAATTGCCGCTCAGACCACTTTTACCTAGTTTTTTTGCAACTCTTTTCTACGCAGTTAGTTTTGGTTAGTTAAATCTTTTTTTTTTAATTTGCTTAATTAAATAAAAAATTAACTAACCAAAATTAACCTTGACCACTCCAATGTGACAGTTTTGCATGACCGTCTGGTTGTGCAAATATTTCTATTTCCATTTGCCTAAAAATTGCTTAGGCAAATAAAATCTATTTGACTATGCAAATAGCATTTGCCTAGGCAAATTACATTTAAAAATGAAAATACACCAATTACCTAGGCAGAAGGCATTTGTCTAGGAAGAAGCCATTTTCCTAATATATCCATTTGCCTGCGACATGGCCAAGGTTTAACATTTTATGTATATTTACTGTTTTTGTTTAATTTTTTCTCATACCTACATCTATACTAATAAAGAGATAAAGTTTGTAACATTGTTTGTTTGTTTGTAGCCGCTTATCTTCGGAAATACTGAACCGATCATTAAAATTCTTTCACAATCAGGTACACTACTCAGAAGTGTTTTCTGGGCTATATTATGTTATTATAATTAAACAAAAAGTTTTTAGATATTAACGCCCAACGAAGTGGGCACAGGTCGGCTATCTTGGATAAATTATAACTTTATAAGGGCTAATCTTCTGAAATACTAAACCGATCATAAAAACTCTTTTACAATTGGAAAGCTACACTATTTAGGAGTGCTATATTAAGACAGCAGTTAAACATAATAAGCCTGAGTGGTTCAATGGTAGAATGTTCGCCTTTCACGCACAATCTAAAACAATATTCGGAACATTTTTAATAATTTAAAAACAAACACCACGGCTAAACTTTAAAATAATCTTTGAAGGTTTGGAAAAGATTTGTTGTCATTACCAACGCGTCCAGTAAAATTTACAAAGGGCTAACACCAGCCCCCAGGTGAAGGGTCTCTCCCGAGAACTTGGGCTCATCATTTCGGAGGGCTAGCCAACTAGTCACGAAGAAATTGGTACTTTTAAATGTGTGTGAATTATACTGAAATGTTAAGTAATCAGAAGTAATAAACTAAGTGTGGCCTAGAGTTCTAGGTATACACACTCAAAAGCAAGCAAGAAAGCAAGCGGGCGGCCAGGGTTCGAATTTCGCCCGAAGAATTTTTTTTTTTGTTATGAAAATAGATAAGGAAAAAGCAACGAATTTACCTATTATTAGTATTTTTTATATACATTTATAATAATATTATAAATAAAGTTGTAAAGGCTAATTTTCGGGAATACTGAACCGATCGTGAAAATTCTTTGACAATCAGAAAGCTACACTATTTAGGAATGCTATAGGCTATATTTTATCATCAATGAACAAAAAGTTTAAAGAAAAATATAATTAACGCCCAATGAAGTGGACACGGGTCGGCTAGTATGGAATAATAAAATTCTACGATACAGCTATGCACTTGTAATGAACTTTTGATTTAAAAAAGAAAATAATTAATAATATTCTCCATATATTGGGTTACATTACAAGCACAGTTTAATGATTTATGTATAAATATTTTTTAAAGAAGTTATGCTGAATCAATTTTAACAAAAACGGTTCAGCCCAAACGCTAAAAATAGCTAAATTTTGGGCAAGGGAAGGACTTATTTGCTTTGGTGGTATAAGCACAAACAAGGGTCGCACGAGCGGCTTTATCGGCGATTCTGATTGTAGGTCTTCTTTTAAAGAAGCCGGACTTTTTTTCTTACTTTTAAAAATGGTCCTTTAAAACGGTGAAATAAAAATTTTGTTTTTGGTTTTAATTAAATTATTTATTAAATAATTTTGTTTTTAAATTAATAAATAAGTTTTTAAAGTAAATTAAACATTACCAACTTTACAACGCCCAAGGTAAAATTCCTTCCTTAAATTTATTGTAAATTAAAATATTAATTCATTATGTTGAAGGCGTTTTTTAAAATTTTATTTTTTTTTTGTTTGTCGCTCTTCCTAGTAAGCAGATATGTGAACAAATAACACAGAATTATAATTTTTGGATTCATATAAATCATCTTGATATTGGCGAAGCAAATATTTACTTGTCTTAAATAAATCTTTATTAGTTCAAAATAAATCCTACTTTACTTAAATAATGTTTAGTTAAAATAAATATTTTTGACAGGCAAGTAAAAATTTACTTCGTACCTAATCTATATTTGTTTGAGCCAATATTTTTTTTTTCTGTGAAGGAAATTCCCTTTTAAAATTTAATCTGCCATTCTCATGATAAAATTTTTATTATTATTAATTTTAATAATTAATGATATTAAGAGCGATATTAATTTTACAGAGCAAGGACACCTTTAATCTTGTGGGCGTCACATTTAAAAGTAACCTTAACTGGCATAAACACATTGTATCTATAGCCACGGCAGCTTCAAAATAGCTTGAATTTCTCTTTCGAGCCAAAAAGTATTTTTCCCCTTCTAATTTATACACTTTGTATGTGTCCCAAATCCGACCTTCCTTGGAATATTGTTCTGATATTTGGGGCAATTCGTCCCCCACAATCAAGCATTCTGGCTTCCATTCAAAGAAGAGCTATTCGTCTCATTAATGATCCTTTACTTACAGAAAGGCATCCCTCTCTTGCCCATCGTCTGGCTGTCGGGAATTTATCGCTTTTTTATAGGTACTTCCATGGCTTCTGCTCTGAAGAATTGTCCAGTATAGTTCATCCACTCACGGTTCCCACCAGAAAAACTCGTGGTGCCGCGCGTATGCATCCCTATACGGTCCAACTGGACAGGCTCCGAGCTTCCCATTTTGTTCGTTCTTTTATCCCTAGAGTTTCTAGAATGTGGAACCTGCTGCCCGCGGAGGTCTTTCCTTCCCCCAAATCTTCAAGTATTTAAGTCCCGTGTCAACAAACTCCCTCCCTCCTCGCTTACGAAACCCACGGTACGTTAGTATTTAGGCTTTTAGCCTTCGTGGTTTGTCCAAAAATAAAAAAATAAAAATAAAACTGCATTTGAAGTATTTCTAGCGGCAACAAAATACTAATTTATATATGAAAATAATATTTTGAAGGAATATGCCCCATTAGAAAAGATTATTTTTTATTAAAAAATTTAACATTAACATTAAAAACCACAAAATCATAATAATATGTTTAATAGCCATAGAATATCAAGCGATCCGTTACGCCAATAGGAGCGAAACTCCAGCGTGTATAAGGGAATTTAATATCACGGTCCACTCCAGCAAATATATTTTACCATAATTGTCTCCTATTTAAATTTAATAAATTGGGTGAAATCCACCATCTTAACAATTTTATTATCAGAGTATAACTTATTTTATTACCGACAAATATTGACAATCCTCGTAACGGAAAAACTCCGCAATAGTAATCAATACATATTTTATTTTTATTTATACATCTATTTCAGAAAATATTTTTTACCCTAATAATGTAAAAATTCTTTAATAAACAGACCACATTTTCAAAACGTTAAAATTGTATATCCACTCCATTATATAATTCACTCGTCGAAAACTGGCTACGCCAGACATGCAACGCCAATAACTTGCCTAAAATTAGGCTAGCCGCGTCAGCGACTATAGTTTCTGCACGTCGTCCCGCGGTTGCTTGCCGTGAAGTAAACGAACGTACTTAATTTCAAATCGCAATTTAGCGCTCACTCCGGCATCAACTTAAGGCATCGAACTTTTAAAAAAATTATTTAAAATATACATTTTTTTAATTTTGCTCCATCTTGCCCATTATTTTAGTTGTAATGCGTAATGAAAAAAATGAACAAGTACAGTTTTTTTACTCTCATGCTTTAACATCAAATTCTAACATAAAATTCAATTCTATACAACATTTATTTATACAAGTTTGTTCTATTTTTAAAAATAAATGTAGTGAGTTTCCGGGAATTTTTCATATTTTTAGTTATAACTCACCACGTATAATACCAATTGGAGTAAAATATTGTATTTATTAGTTTTGGACCATGCGACCAGTTTTCCCAACATTTCGCTTTAAAATTCAAAAATTTTTGATCCATTTCTTCTCTTGTAACATCCATCCTGGGACACACTGTATATCAAAAACACAGTATTTCCCAAATCTAAAATTTTTCAACAATCACAAAATAAACTGAAATGCTTTAAGTATTTTAGCAAAGGAAACTAAACTAAAAAAGCAAAATAAAAGAAAGTGCGTACATACGCAGGGTGTTCAGTATGTTTTGAAATACTTTGTAACTAAACGGTGCAGGAAAGTAACATTTATGTTTTTTGTTTGTACATGTCATGATATGTTGTAGTCCTACATAGTCAATAGTAAACTATCAGTTTTGCGCCAGTTCGTGTCCAGCGATTTTAGCGCAATGGCGTCGTGGACAACTATCGAGTGCCGTGCAATTTTGAAATACAACTTATCACGTGGGTTATCTCAAGAACAGTGTTTAGAAGAAATGAAGCCTATACTTGGTGATGACTATCCATCTCGTGCGACCATATACAGACAGATGGTACAAACAATTTCAGCGGGGCTCGTTTTCCTCTTATAATAATCTTGTCTATTCACACGTTTTCGCTTTAAGACGCCTCACGCTCAGGTCAACCGTGTGAAGTATATAGTTACCCCAAAAAACATATATGCCGTTTAAAAAGCTATAGAAACAAACCGACGAATTACCTATCGAGAGTTAGAAGAGACATTGAAGATTAGTTTAACAACATTACACACGATCATACATGAGCACTTGGGTTTTAGAAAAATTTGTCCTCATTGGGTTCCACACCAATCATCAATTTTAGGCGAAGAACCAATTCTAAAATGGTATTTACCAATCGGTTATGTTGACGTTTAAACAATGTATTATATGTCAAAGTTGTCACCAATTATTACCGCAGTTATAATTGGTTGAACGCCTAAATTTGCTGAAAGAGTAGATTGGTGTAAAAATTTATGTCCAAATTCCAGGAGGGTCATATGGGTCATATTATAATAATCTTGTCTATGGTCACGGGAGATGAAACTTTTCTTTATTATTACGACGTCCCAACTAAACAACAGAATAAAATGGGTTCTCGAAGGTGATGAAACTTCGACTAAAGTTCGCAAATCAAGATCTGTAAAAAAAATTATGATAGTTGTTTTCTTTGGTTCAAGAGGAATAATTAAATATGTTGTGCTCCGAGAACAAAAGACTGTAAATGCTCTCTGGTACACTAAAGTGTGCCTTCCAAAACTTATAAAAAAATTAAGAGTGCTTTGCCCAAACTCGCAACTCGCTAGCTGGTACCTTCATCATGACAATGCCCCACCTCATCGAGTTAAACTTACCAGTCATTTGACAGATGCATGCTTGAGACTTTTTGAACGTCTGTCTCATTGCCCCGACTCGGCGCCTTGTAACTTTGGGTTGTTTCCTTTTGTCAAAAGCCAACTAAAAGGACAAAAGTTTAAAAATGAAGACGGGCGACTAGAGGCCTGGAGGCTTGGGATAAAATATGCGCTGAAATTTTTAAATGAAAAGTGCAAAGCTATTTTCAGTGGTTTGTTGGAATAGAAAATTCAATGTGGTGGATATTATTTTTTTAAATCAAATAAATGTACGTATATCTCAAAACTTTTCGAACACCCTATTATTAAATAAAGATAACTGTGTGGCATCAATTTCAGTTAATTTTAATAACACCTGGATATCCTTGCTTGATACTGAAGTATCTTCGGAAAAATTAAAAAATCAACTAACTCATCACCTTTTTGTCTCGCAAATAATAAATACACCAGTTACTTATGTCACTCATGACACAAATGACACAGAAAGCTTAAAATTTTAATAATTTTTAATTAAAATATTAGTTAATTTATTATTTTTATTTTTTAACTTAATTTTAACTTTACAACAGTGACACACTTGCCACCTAAACGTCGTGTTTTGAATTAGAATTTTTAGGGGGATTTGTCTTTATTTTGTTTAAGGCGACCGATCCGTTCATAGGATTTAATAGGGCTGAATAGGGTCAGCTCGTATACCCCGGGACCAGGACCGAAGCGGTCCCATTCTTTCTAGATAGATATTGGCGTGTACCCAATAAAAAGACCATTGAGTATTATTTTTATATATTTTCATTGTTATATCACTTTTCGTGTTTAAAATTTAAAAAAATAAAACAATATACCAAGACACCCACGGTACGTTAGTATTTAGGCTTTTAGCCTTCGTGGATTGTCCAAAGATAAAAAAATATTTATATTCCGACTTCTTTGTACCACGATATTTCCCTAAGGGTTGACTTTTGACCCATGTATATACAACAAATTACCTCCTTAAGTATTTTGTATTTTTTTGAACACCTTGTATTTAGTGTATTCCTTTTACCTTGTAGAACCGTTCTCTGAACTGCCTATAATGTCAAGAACGGTTCTATAACATGAAAAAATTTCAAAAAATTGTAAAAGGAACACTCATGGTGTCGTTCCGGGCGGTTCTGGAGCATAAAATACACCAATTTAGAGTGTCTGGAAAATATGTGTACTAAATTTTATTTCAGGGATAAGCCAACAATAAATTGATATAAACCAGCTGAACTGGTTTTTCATATTGGGTTTGTCGTTTTATTTTGCTTAAAATTTCTGGTTTTTCAAAGAAGAAAGTACGTATATAAACAACCCACTCTCCCTAACACAGCTCAAAAACTCATTTCAATAATCATTAAATTAAAGTACGAATTGTTGCAAGGTCCACCTATTCGCCAGATTTTGGTCCTAGAGAATTCTGATTCGCAACAATATCAGCTGATTTTTTATTTTTGACCGCCAAAACAATAATTTGACTTACTGATTTGCTAAAATAAGGTAGATAGAGAAACTTACCTGTTATCACTGGTACGTATAACGACACTACATATGACGTCATCAAAACTATTTTTAACAGATTTAACAAAAAATAGCACATCTTTCTCATCTTTCTTAAACTTCCGATTTCTTAATGAAGAGCAGAGAAGTATACAAAACTTAAAATAGGTTTATGGTTATAGTAAAGTAATAATTTGCCCTAGATTATTTTATAGATCGTAAACCTGGACTTAACGTAAACATTCTTGTAAGACGATTTAAGTTAAAACAGCTTTTTAGAACACACTTTTACCAAAATACATGATTTAAATTTGTAGATGATTAATTTTTAATTATAATAGCCCCATTTCTTAGGCATATTATTGCACACTATCGACTACTGTGTTTTTATTGTGATTTCAAGTAAGTGTTGTTTTTTACCACTTAGAATAATTCAAATTCAAAATATTTTTTAAGATTGGGATCCTTCATAAACGTTTTTCATGAATTTTTATTTGTTGTGAGTCAAAAATATAGAGTTTTCTGTTAAAAAATGGTTAGTGCCTGGGCCAATGAACTTTATGATAATTAACCTTTCTAAACCTATTTATGGTACGGACGTTTTCGAGAAAGAATTTCAGGTCAGCTGATTTTTTGATATGTTGTTCCCCCTCCTCTTCCGTGTAGACCATGGGCAATCTGGCTGGCGGTAGTGGTTGCGTTTATTAGTGCGCATCTTACCTGTACAGGTAAAAATTCTGAATTTTAAAATTATTTTTGAAAGCGTAATATTCAATTTTTTGGGTTTAGATAGATCCAATAGACATCAATTTTTTATTGCCAGGCATTTTTATTGTTGCTAATTGTGAGCCAGGCGCATTCTTTTTATTATTCTAAATTAAAAATTTAAAGTATTTTAGAATGTCTGTACTCTATATATTATGTTATTAATGGCATAAAAAAATCCAATATTAATTTGCCAGAGAAAAATGTCTGGCAATAAAAAATTGATGTCTATTATATCTTAAGGCAAAAATTGAAAATTTGGCTTTCAAAAATGATTTTAAAATCCAGAATTTTTACCTATACAGGTAAGATGCGCACTAATAAACGCAACCACTACCGCCAGCCAGATTGCCCATGGTCTACACGGAAGAGGAGGGGAACAACATATCAAAAAATCAGCTGACCTGAAATTCTTTCTCGAAAACGTCCGTACCATAAATAGGTTTAGAAAGGTTAATTATCATAAAGTTCATTGGCCCAGGCACTAACCATTTTTTTAACAGAAAACTCGATATTTTTGACTCACAACAAATAAAAATTCATGAAAAACTTTTATGAAGGATCCCAATCTTAAAAATATTTTGAATTTGAATTATTCTAAGTGGTAAAAAACAACACTTACTTGAAATCACAATAAAAACACAGTAGTCGATAGTGATAAGATACGCACTAATAAACGCAGTCACTATTGCCAGCCAGACTGTTCAGGGTCTACTGGGAAAAGGAAGGAGAACAACATATAAAATAATCAACTGACCTGAAATTCTTGTTTTTCAAACGTTGCTACCTCCTATACTATTAGGGGGTTCCTTTTGACGAGTCTACCACGAATATTCATACCGCCATATATGGAAGCGGTGTTTTAACCCAGCCTGTCAATTTTGACATGTTTCGGGTGTCGAACTGGGCGAACGCGTCACTTTTATAGCGCAATTTTATACATGCATTTTTTAAACATAGTACCAATTATGGTTTCGTTGCATGTAAAACATTGCGGTAATTTTTCCCTGCAAAAAAGTAACGCTTTTCGCCCAGTCCAACACCCGAAATATATGAAAATTGACACGCTGAGCTAAAGCGCCTTTTCCAAATTTATGGAGGTATGAATATTCATAGTAGACTGTCAAGAGAAACCCTTTTATAGTTTATTTGTTTTCTGGGAGTTTAAATTTACACAAATAATATTATTATTTTTAAAGAAACCCTCCTAAATGGGTTTTAAAAGGGCTATTATTATGGGTATGGCCAACAGCGACCGGCTTACCTGCGACCGATAATAAAATCGGCGCATTAGCGACCTAATTTTTCAAACCCTTATTTTTTTACCTGGTGTCTAGAATACATTAAATTTAAGACGCACTGTTGCCAAAATGTGGGTGGAGATATTTCTTAGAATCAGAAAAGGGTACTAAGGGTAGGTACTTAATTAAAACCAAGACTAATACACACTTACGAATGGTTAGTTCTGGTAGGCAACGCCTTGTTTTTTTAATTCCTTAATTAAACCCAAGACGAATACATACATACATACATATATTGCAATACGTATATTCTTGTATTTTATATTTACGTAAATGTGTAGGCCTCTATATGCAATAAATAAATAATATTATAAATGTATCTACAATGTTTTCACTTTTTAAAATATTTCACCTAAAAGAAAACAACTGGATGGGAAGAGTTTATGAACAACTTGGCCACAATGCTTATGTCCCATTGGGGTTCACTCCACGTTTACTCTTATTTAAATCCATAGGTCGGTTTTATTGCTTTTTAATGATCGGTCGCAGATAAGCCTATTTCATTATTATGAAGTCCATTATATTGCTGGCCCAGACACTAAGTGTTTTTACAGGAACACTTAAAATTTTTGACTCACATGACAATCGTGGATATCAAACTTTATAGCCTGATAAAAAAATCATTCTTTTGACAAAAATTTAAAAAAAAAAATCAAAAAGTTTACAAATAAAACACACCAATACACACGAGGACTCTAGTTCCAAAGTGTGCAATCTTTATCTATATTATTTTATACAAAAATAAGATAAATGTCCCAATAGTTGTTTTTTAGTGCTGAATTTAAATAAATCATTTTTAGGCCATAACTACATTCATCACAGTATTTAAATTTAACAAACAATGCATTACATTATAGTTTTTTTTAATTTTTATAAAATGTAATATTGGAGATTTTTCAGTTAGAAACTAGTGCCCTCACATAGTTCTTAAATCTGTCAATAATTTAAATTTTGAAATTCACAAAAAGTAAAAAAAAATCTGTGGGGTACCTGCCGTAAATACTACTAAATAAACTAATTTAGAACCTGTTACTTATCTACTTACACGAAAAAAATATTATTATTAATATTATTCTTATTAGTTTATCAAGTTTTTATCTACTTTAGATTGTCATATAAGTTTTTAAACGCGTTCACTGATTCCGCACAAACACAACTGTTTGGTAAATTGTTCCACCTTCTGACTATGCAATTCGATAAAAAGTGTTGCCGACACAGTTTATGGAAACGTTCTTGTTTTAGCTTAAACATATGTCATCTTATTCTAATATTTCTGTTTAACTGAAAAAAATTACGTTGACAGAATAGTGCCCGTTTAAGATTTTATATGTCTCTATAAAGTCTTCCCGAGTTCGACGTTCTGACAAAGTTGTTAAGTTTAAAACTTTTAATCTATCACTATAAGATAAGCCGCGGAGACTTGGACATAACTTGGTGATTCTTCGTTGAGTTTGTTCCAGGGCATGATGCTCCATATTTAAGTATTGGACGTATATATGTCTTATAAATCCTTTCTAAAAATTCCGGTGAGATGTTTTTAAATGCCCTCTGTACCATGTATGAAATAGGGTTGACTTTTTTAAATATCTTTCCTATGTGAAGCTCCCATTTAAAATCATTGGAAATTAGAAAATGAAGACAAATTTAAAAAATAGCACTACCAATTTGTTTTTAGCTTTATCAAATTTATATTTTTCAACCGAACATAACATGAACTTTAGATTTTTAAATAGTTCACCCGGTTTTTACTTTTCAAAAAATAATAAAAACATCCATTTTTACGGCGGGCTTTCCCTGAAAAAATCCATATACGTGTAAAAAGAAAGGAAAATTTCCTTCCTTCAGTGAACAACAACAACAACAATACTCTTTGACCTCGCGTACGACACTGGGTATTGGAAATCGGAGAGTCGGCACCCCGTACATCGTTTTGTTGAACGTTGCCCCTGCTCTAACCTGGCAAGGTTAAATGACAGGTCAAGCACTGTGCTAACAGTGGTCGATAGAATACCATCAATAGAAAGCATAATCTGTATACATTTAGTTTTTTTTTATCAAGATATAATAAATAAATAAATACTACTATATGAACTACTACTCAGTAGAAAACTACCTTTAAAACTAAAAAGAAAATACTCTTGCTATATTATATTAATGGTGATTTATTAAAAAAAAATCTATGTTATCACATCATACGTCATTTTATATGAAAAGAAATTTTTACAGCCGAGTTCTGCTATAATTAAACAACAAAAATATAGGCTAATTATAGGTCTAGTAAATATAGTATACAGCGTGTCCAAATATATGATAGAATTTTATTACTGAATCTTTAAAAATATATTATTATTAACACAATTATATATAAGGATCAAAAAATATAAAAGTATAAGCACACAAATATCCATCATTAAAAAGTAAACAAGTTTTACATAAAATAAAACTCAATTTAAAGTTAATAAACAAACAGTTTTCTTTACATTGTATTTTTTTTTTTAATATCATTTCATACCTCACTGGTAATTTTGAGTTAAATCAATATTAACACCATCTTAAATCCAAAGGTATTCTTTATATGACAAGCCAAAAAAAACTTTTGTTAAGAAATCAGCTTTTTGACAAAAATTTTTAAAGTAAATTTCATAAGAAGCAAAAGTTATAATTCCTCATTTAGATCATAGTCCTCTTCAGGAAAATCTCCAACCAAAACGCAGCCGGGCTTAACAAATGCACCATATTTGTCTGGACATTCAAAGTAGCTTTTTCCTTTGACCCTGAAAAAATCAACTAGTTCAGTAATATACAGGGTGTCCAAGAATATGTGGGCAATCTTTCGGGTTCATATAAAACACATAAAAATAATGTGACAAGTTCTTATAAAATATTTTCCTAAAATCCCTCTTTACAGAGATATGTGCCCTTAAAGGACGCCACTGAAAATCGTTTTTTTTTTAATACCTTTTATTTTACATTTGTTATAATGAAATAATTTTTTAATATGATAAATACCAGTTAAGACTCCTTAAAATGGTATCCTTGTAAAAAATTTGCCTTCCTTAGTTTGCCAGGGGCGGACTAACCCTTATACAATGGTACTAATTATTTTTACACCCTGTTCAATAAAGGAATAAAAATATTTTTTTTTAAATAGCTTAAACCCTTAGCTAAAAAAGATACTCTTGTCCGATATCGATAAAGTAAAGCGTTTTCGGAAAAAACAACATTTTAATTAAATAGGATTGTATTTAATAATTTTGTTTGTCGGTTCGACATAGGCTCCCTCTTATTTTATGCATTTCCTAGCTTTAATTATCAAAGATTATGGGTCCCTCTACAATCCTACAACATTATTTTTTAGTTTCGTGAAAAATAAAACAAAAAAATTATATGTTTCTTTTGTACCATTTTCAACCGAATAACTTATTGTTTTTAGATGTCCGTACTAAACAAAAACTTGTTTTTGTTGAAAACGCTTTCATTTATCGACATCTTACAACAGTTTTTTTAGCTAAGGATTTAAGCTAACTAAAAATACTTATTTCATTTCTTTATTATACAGGGTGTAAAATAATGAACACTATTGTATAAGGGTTAAATGTTTTACAAGAATAATATTTTACAGAGTCCTTACTTGTATTTATCATATCAAAAAATATTTCATTATACCAAGTAGTAAAAAAGATATTCAAGAAAAACCGATTTCCGGAGGCCCGCTTTAAGGGCAAGAGGGGCTTTAGGGAAAACAATTATAGAAACTTGGCACATTATGTTTGTGTTCTATATGAATCCAAGGAATTGCCCACATATTCTTGGACAACCTGTATAATTAATAGTGGTAATAAGAGTTTCACCAGAGGCGTCCGCCATGGTGAAACATGAACTTTTAAAAATGCATTTTTTTTTATCTTTGGACAATCCACGAAGACTGAAAGCCTAGATACTAACGTACCGTGGGTGTCTTAAGCAAGGTAAGGGGGAGTTTGTTAACACAGGATTAAATACTTGAAGATATGGAGGCGAAAAAAAACAAGGGCACCAGGTTCCACAGTTAAGAACCTCTAGGGATAAAAAAAGGAACAAGGTGGGAAGTTCAGGACATTTAGTTGGACCGTTTAGATATGCATACATGCGTCACCACGAGGTTCTCTGTTGGGAGCTGCAAGTGGATGAATTACATTCAATTCCTCAGAGCAGAGTCTGTGGAACTATCTACAAAAAAGATAGCTCTCCCACACCACAAAGATGGGCAAGAGAATGAAGCCTTTCTGTAGGCAAGGGATTATTAATAGGGTAAACAACTCTTCTTTGAATGGAATCAAGAATGCTGAGGGTTGTAGGGGACGCTATTCCCCAAATATGAGAACAATATTCTAGAAAGGGGGTCGGATTGGGGATACTTACAAAGTGTACACATTAAAAGGAAAAAAACAATTTTATCGAAAGAGAAATATCTGCATATTTGAAGCTGTCTTTAATATAGCCATAAAGTGTTCATGCCAGTTAAGGTTATTCTTAATTAACAGGTAAAAATGCATATGTAATTAGAATTCTCATATTATTATGTACGGGTGGTCCCTATATAAGTAATGGGCCAAAATTTAACCGAAGAATTGCGAAGTTAAAATATTGCGATTAAACTAAACTTACCTTAGTACAAAAGTTAATATTAACTGAGATGCAGGGTGTCAAAGTTTAAATTTTTTTTAAAATTATTGACATGATCTATTCATATCTGAACTGGTATCATATGGAGTAGTACAAAAAAGTTAAGACGTTTTAGAGAAATTCAAAGTAGTGTAGGTGGCGTCCTTGAATTAAAAATTATCATCAGATATGAGTAGCTTATGTCAGAAAACCACCAGATATCAAGTTTAATTGCAATATTCAAAATGTATTAAATATTATCGAAATAATTTGAAAATATTTTTGAACTTTGACACCCTGTATCTCAGTTAAAATTAACTTTTGTACTAAAGTATGCCTAGTTAAATTGCAATATTTTAACGTTACAATTCTCCAGTTGAATTTTGGCCCATTACTAAGGGTTCACACTTACGTTCCATTATGTTTCCCCACTGGCTCATCATACTTTATCCCCACCCAGTACCCTTGCAGTCCTTCAAGAGCACCACCATACATGACGGTCCCCAATCTGGTTGGGGCGTTTGATACTGTTACTTGACATCTGGAACCGATTTTAATACTTTCAACTAATGATTTCTCTTGTGCTTCTTGTTGTTCTTTGTTTTTTTGATATTCTTCATTGTACTTTCCTAAAAATTAGAGTATATTTTAAACATCAAACCCATACAAAACTGCATTTAAATACTAGATAATAATATCTACCCATTTTGTTTTTCATTAAGAACGTTTTGACTGAATCTCCTCTTTTTGCATACTCTTCCTCAGACAATTCAAACTTTGGTACATTTCCCGTATCAAATTCGTTTCTTAGTTGAAAGTCATCGATAACGTGCAGTCTCATACCGTCTTCTAGAGGATAGAAACCCAATACTTGACTGTTGTCATTTAGACTCGCCACTAACTTATTGTCTTTTGTGTAGGCTTCTAGGCGCATCGTTTGACAGCTGCCTCCTGTCATCAGTTCTAATTTTGCCTAGGAACAATAAAAGTATATCAGTTTGAACACGTCGATTTTCGACAGGTTTTGAAGCAGTTGAATATCGGTGCATTCACCATCCTGTGGCGAATATTTCATTGACAGAAAAATAATTCGTTTTTATTGGCGATTTTAAAGATCAATGAGACCTCTGGTGGTCAACGGCGCAACCTAAGAAAACAGGTGATGTTTAACCATTGAAATGGATATAAATATAATATTATTTATTTACGCGTTTTTGAGACTGCGTGAATAGCTATGTGATTTGCTATCAAGAAGTCTTTCTTTTCACCTATATTAAAACGTTTATTATGGTATCAGAAGAGCCTAACATCTAAAATAAAAAGACGTGTGTATAATCAAAATAATATGGTTGGAATTTAATATTTCTTCTCCTTCCACTGTGCACCTACTATCGGGAGTGCAATTGAGGTATGAAAATACTGAGCTTAGCGTCAAAAACAGTTCTTCACTCATTCTGAAAAAGATTTACATGGCGCTTTCTTCACTTATCACCACTAACAAAAAGTCTGTTGAACCATCAAGGGCACTACTCAAACTCACAAATCGAGTTTTAACATAGTTAATACGTATAAATCTATACAAATTCACGGGCTGTATTGAAAGCTGAACAGTATTTTAAACCGTTTTAATACCCGAAATTTGTACCTGCTTCTTTAGACTTTGTTTACGTTTAAAAGCGCCCCCATCGGTAGTTAAAATCGCCATCAGAAAAAATAGGCAATAAGATAAGGCAATCCCATGAGTAAAAAAGACACTTTATGCATGTGTTGCATACTCTTTATTTTCTACTAAATTTTAGTCTTCTGAATAAAATTTTCCATAATTTTTATAAAATTTATCAGCAAAATGACAATCTTTAAATTTAATGACACATGAACCAAAAGAAGGAATGGCGGAATTTATGGAAACTTGATCTTTTTTACCGTTTGGCAGTATGGATTTCGCCACAAAAGATCTACAGCAGATCTTCTTTCCTTCGTATCACACTGCTGGAATAAGTCTCTTGAGTTTCTAGGTGAGTCCCAGATCGTTGCTCTTGATATATCCAAAGCTTTTGACCAGGTCTGGCATGCCGCACTTCTTAATAAACTTCCCTCCTATGGTCTTTCAACTAAACTCTGTACTTGGCTCTCTAGTTATCTATCTGATCGTCGTATATCAGTTATTGTGGACGGCCATTCTTCAAGCTTTCACCAAGTAAATGCTGGAGTCCCTCAGGGCTCAGTTCTGGCACCAACATTGTTTCTTCTTCACATCAACGACCTTCTCTCGTCCACAACTAATTCCATTCATAGTTTCGCCGACGATAGTACCCTTCACTCTAGTTTTTAGGTTCCTAAACCCATTACTAAACCTGACTTGGAAAACAAACGCAGAGCGATGCAGATATCTCTTTCGCAGGATCTTAATTTAATATTGGATTGGGGCGCTAAAAATCTCGTCCATTTTAATGCATCCAAAACACAATCATGTTCCTTGTCGCGAAAAGAGTCATCAAATACTCATCCTCTACTTATGAGCGGCCAAGTTTTACAGAGCAAAGACACCTTTAATCTTGTGGGCGTCACATTTGAAAGTAACCTTAACTGGCATAAACACATTGTATCTATAGCCACGTCAGCTTCAAAAAGCTTGGATTTCTCTTTCGAGCCAAAAGTATTTTTCCCCTTCTAATTTATACACTTTATATGTGTCCCAAATCCGACCTCCCTTGGAATATTGTTCTCATATCTGGGGCATGGCGTCCCCCACAACCCTAAGCATTCTTGATTCTATTCAAAGAAGAGCTATTCGTCTCATTAATGATCTTTCACTTACAGAAAGGCTTCCCTCTCTTGCACATCGTCGGGCTGTGGGGGATTTATCGCTTTTTATAGGTACTTCCATGGCTTCTGCTCTGAAGAATTGTCCAGTATAGTTCCTCCACTTACGGTTCCCAACAGAGAAACTCGTGGTTCCGCGCTTATGCATCCCTATACGGTCCAACTGGACAGGCCCCGAACTTCCCACTTTGTTTGTTCTTTTATCCCTAGAGTTTCTAGGTTGTGGAACCTGCTTCCCGCGGAGGTCTTTCCTTCCCCCAAATCTTCAAGTATTTAAGTCCCGTGTCAACAAACTCCCTCTTACCTCGCTTAAGACACCCACGGTACGTTAGTATTTAGGCTTTTAGCCTTCGTGGTTTGTCCAGAGATAAAAAAAACCGTTACATTGCATAGAATCATAATAAAATAAATTCTAGTAGACATTAAAACAGAACACTAATTCAAACTGTCAAATAACTGCTAAAAAAGTTACTTGTTCTGACAATATGTAGTGTATTAAAATCTAGTACTGGTAATTGTTTACAAACCGGACGCATCGCCGATTTTGAATATATGTGGTATACATGGTTTTTTGGGGCGCTGATAACGAATCTTAGAGAATTTTTAGTCGGGCACGTTTTGTTTCCGAGATATTTATCACCAAATTTGAATAAAAACTAACCTTAATTTACCATATTCTACCTTTTTTTCTTGCACGCAATTATTGTGTTTTCCGCTAAATTAGAACTTATCATTTTATTTCCATCTCCTAAAACCCCGTTTTTTTATTTATTTTACCTATTTTTTCCATGAAATTGCAAAGCTTTACTTCTAGTAATTTTAATTGAAGTAGCCTTGGCGCCGTCAAGTGAAGCTTTAAAATTTTATGGAAAAAAAGGAGCAAAATTTTTTAGAGGTGACAATTAAATATTGGGTGCCCACTCAGCTTTAAATCAAGAATTGTTTGCAAAAAGAAGTACTACCTAATATTATCTTAAAAGAGTTTTCAAAATTTTAAAACAGCCCAAAAAACCCATATACAGTTTCTAGAGAATAACTACAAATATAATTTATATATATTATATAAAAATATTAGTTTTTTTTTAAAATTTTAATATAGACTTAACCATAATTATTTATGCATCTCTGTAGCAATACCTTTGTTTAAACACAGGGTGTTTCACAACTGATCCGACAAACTTTACGGGCTAGGGGTAGTTTCTCGTACGTACTTAGCACTACCACTTTGCACCACATTCAAAATAATTATCATGCTGACTTATGCTCAACTTGTGCTATCATGTGCAATTAATATATATATATATATATATATATATATATATATATATATATATATATATATATATATATATATATATATATATATATATATATATTTTTTTTTTTAATTACCCACACATGCCAAGATGGGGTGATAAACACATTGGTGTACCGAAGCCAATTTTCCAACGTTCTTGACACTGCATGTCGAGCCTGTCGACAGCAACCCGAAACCCTTATGCATTTATTGTCAGCTTGTCCAGTGCATGCTGTCAATAGCTACATCCATCGGCATAATGACGCTCTTCGGGTAATTTACTATCACCTGAGGCATTACTACGGCATCGATGAAACAGCAATACTGCCGTTTGCTCCCGGAGACATTGAGGCAGTAGTGGAAAATGACAACTGTCGCATATACTGGAACTACGCGTTCAACGCATCAAATTCAAGCGAATAAACCCGAAGTCGTTCTCCTTGATAAGACAAACCACACCATGTATGTAATAGAGTTCTCCGCCCCAGCGGAAACTAACATCGATATAAAAGAACGGGAGAAACGGGCCAAATATCAAGATCTTCTTGGCGAACTTCGGAGGCTCTAGCCGGAGTATACCGTGCGATTGGTTGTCCTGATAATTGGCGTTTTGGGAGGCATGAAGAATAGCATATTAAGGGAAATGAGGTACATTCCAGCATGTGAGAATACATCCGAACAGCTGGTGATGAAGATGCAGAAATCTGTTGTCCTTGGATCCCTTCGTCTGCTGAGGCAAATGAATTTGGCCGAAGATCACTGACCGAGCGGACGCGAGGAGTGGTCTTCGATATGGATGGCCTTCCGCACTATGGGGTCGGAGCCATGGAATACGTCGTGTTGGATCTTTTAAAGAATAATAATAATATCCTTTATTTCCACAAATCATTGTTACAACGACAAAGAAACGTCACTACAGAATAAATAAAAAATAGTTGAAATTTATATTCATTTAAAATCATTAACAGACATCACAATTAAAATATCTAGTAATAGTTGAACAGATTATGATCAATAATTAAGAAATTTAGTTAAATTGTTAAAAACAGTTAAAATGATACAAAAATACAGGTGGTAATAAAATCATTAACAGACATCACAATTAAAATATGTAGTAACAGTTTAACAGTCTATGATCAATAATCAAAATTAAAAGAGTAAAAACACTTATCCTGCAAGAACTGTATCACAGCCCTTCGAAATTTATCCTTGTTCTCTATTTCACACAAGGTAGGTGGCAAGGATTTATAAGCCTTGACAGCACGGTAATAAGGTCCTCTCTCAAAGAACGTTGAATTATGAGAAGGAATACTAAGATCACTCCTGCCTCTGGTGACAATTGTCATTGAGTTGGAATAAAAATCGGAGTTTACAGTGAATAAATGGGGATTTTTCTTCACAAACATTACTAAGGCCAAGAAATACAGACTAGGGACAGTTAAAAAGCCTAGGCTATTAAAATAGGGTTTACAAGAAGCTCGAGGATGCACTTTAAGTATGCATCTGATAATACGCTTTTGGGTTCTAAAGATATTAATTGCATGAGTAGAAGATCCCCAAAACAGAATTCCATAACTTATAAGAGACTGAACACAAGCAAAATAGAAACTACGTATACTGTCTACAAAAAGTGCATCTCTTAATCTTCGCAACAATGCACATGTACTGTTCAGTTTAGACTGCAGTGAGTGAATATGATCTTTCCAACTTAGGTTTGAGTCTATTATAACTCCTAGAAATTTTATGTTGTTGACTACTGGGATGGATTTACCATTCATCTTAGCGTAAAGAGAGTGGCTTCGTGCTAAGGATTTTTCAAATGTAATAAGTCCAGTCTTATCAGCGTTTAATTTTAGGTAGTTGTTTTGGCACCAAGCTCGCATTTGCTCTGCTGCACCCGAACACTCCCCAGAGAGGGTCCCCAAACACCCACTAGCCAATATAACCGATGTATCATCAGCATACTGACACACATGACCCGAGGTAAACCCCTCCGAGAGGCTGTTCGCATAAAGCAGAAACAAAATTGGACCCAGTATTGAGCCCTGAGGAACACCCTGCTTCAAGTAGTCCCTGGGAACCACTGCTTCCCATTACTTGAGACACATACAGACTGCTTTCTCTCTGTTAAGTACGATTTCAGCAATAAAGCACAAGCACCCCTCAGTCCATAACCCTCCAGTTTATCTATCAATAACTGATGGTTAATAGTGTCAAATGCTTTTGATAGATCAAAATATAGACCAGCAACCTTGTCATTATTATCCACTTTTCCTATTAGGTAACTAATAGTATTAAAAATGGCATGTTGTGTAGTGTTCTATAAAACCCAGTTAGAGAATGTTCAAAAAAATTTGTGAAGTATTGTGCATTTAAACTGAACATGTGGGAAAGGGTCGAGGAAGTCTCCTCTCATCTTAACCTGCCACCTCTGGAGGTTAGAAGGGCGGTTAGTGATTTGTGTTTTATTCACAAATTAATCAATGGAAACATTGATTGTCCGGTACTTCTTGGGCAAATTTGTTTAAAAATCCCTACTCGATCGCTTAGAAGTAATCAGCTATTTTCAGTTCAATTTCATCGGACTATCTGATTTTCTGATATATGTATAAAGTAATTTTATTTTATGTTTTATACTTATCTTTTAATATTTTATGTATCTGTAAGAAATGTTATAATGGGGTATCCCGTATATTGCTTAAATAAATAAATAAATAAAAGTAACTTCAAACTCTAGGCTGTGGCTGTTTGCTGATGATACTACCCTGGCAAATTCAGACAAAGACTTGCAACGTCTTGTTAACACTATAAATATCGAAGTTCAAGAATTAAATCACTGGTTTCAGGCAAACAAACTTTCATTAAACAGGTCTAAAACTATAGAAGTTGTTTTCAGTCTTAGGGAGATCCCCGAGGAGAACGCTAAATGTGCAAGGTTTTTGGGTGTAAATCTGGATCCTGGTCTAAAGTTCGAGAAACACATTGATGTAGTTTCAGGAAAACTATCAAAAAACATCTTCCTCCTAAAAATCTATTGAGATTCCTTCCTTTTGCTGTGCTTATGCAGGCATACCATTCGCTTTTCCAGTCGGTTGCGACCTATGCAATATTGGCATGGGGACATTCCCCCAGTCAAAGCACATATTTTCTCTTCAAAGAAGAGCAGTGCGCACGGTTGCCGGGTTGGGGTATAGGGCTGATGTAAGGGCATGTTTTGTAAGTCTTAAAATCATGACCATTCCTTCTAGATACATCTTTGAGTGTGTGCTATATCCCCACAACAACCAAGCTAGATATAACTTAAATAGAGATTTCCACTCATATGCTACAAGAGTGGGAAATGACATCCGACTCGACTACTTAAGACTGAATAGGACTCGCCTGTCTGTAAATTATTATGCCCCTCTTTTTTATAATAAATTGCCACAAGAGCTAAAAGCGACGACCTCTTTTGTGTTTAAGGCGAAAGTTAAAGATTGCCTTGTACAAAAGGCATTCTATAATTTTCAAGAATTTTTAAATAGTAATGTAAATGTATAAACTGTAACAGTGTATATATTTTATTTCATGTATAAAAAGTGCGTTTTTTATTATGTATGTCCAAACTAAGTTTACCTTTTTAAAAAGTATTAATTGCTTAAATTTTTTTTTTTTTTAATGTTTTGTGATACCTGCCGACGTAAGGAATAATAATTTATTATTAATTACTTGAATAAGGATTTGAATTTGAATTTGTGCTATCATTTGCTGTTAATAAAAATTTAGAAAAATTAAAAGCATCAATTTTTTCAATGTTTTTATTTATTTTTTTAATATAGAGTTAACACTGCTCTCTTTTGTGCTGAGTTGTGGTCAGCTTGTGCTATCATGTGCCGTCAATAAAAACTCAGAAAAATTAAAATAGTCAATATTATAAAAAAATGTATATTTTTTCATGTCAAGTTGGCACAGCCACTTTACATACTAGCAAATTAAACTATTGTTCTGAGTTATGTTCAGCTTGTGCTATCATGTTCCCTTAATAAAAAATTATAAAAATTAGAAAAGTCAATTATTTCTAAAAAAAATATGACTAGTTAGCACTGCCACTTTAAATAAGAGCGAATTAAACTATTGTGCTAAGATGGGCTCAACTTGGGCTATCATGTGCCGTTAATAAAAATTGAAAAATTCAATTATTTCGAAAAAAATATGACGAGTTAGCACTGCCACTTTATATACTACCGAATTAAACTATTGTGTTAAGTTGTGCTTAGCTTGTGTTATCACATGCTATTAATAAAAATTAAAAAATCAGTTATTTCAAAAATTTATATATTTTTTTATGATGAGTTAGCACTGCCATTTTACATACTAGCGAATTTAACTATTGTGCTGAGTTATGCTCAGGTGCTATCATATGCCTTTAATAAAAATTTATGAAAATTGGAAAAGTCAATTACCTATTACAAAAAAAAAATGACATGTTAGCACTGCCATTTTACATTCCAGCAGAGTTATGTGATTCTAGCGAATTAAACTAGTGTGTTGAGTTGTGCTAAATGTTGTGTTAATAAAAATTGAGAAAAAGCATAAGAATTACTTATTTCAATTTTTTTTATGACGTATTAGCACTTCTATTTTTTATAGTAGCGAATTAAACTATTGTGCAGAGTTGTGCTTAGCTTGTGTTATTTATTTATTTATTTATTTATTCCTGTCCAGGGGATACAACAGGTACAAAAAAGTACCCACTAGGGTATCCACTAATTTACATGAATTTTAACATATCCTTATCCTATATAATAATTAAAGAAATCAGTGAATTGTTTACAAAGTAATAAAACTAAAGCTAATACTTACAGATATGATGAAACTAAAAAGAAAAAGAAACAGACGGTACAGTGCCGGAAATCGGCTCTGTGCAATTACATATTTTTTAATATAGTTTTAACCTGTGATAATGACATTGAAAAATAATCTATTTGTTCAGCACACACATTACTATTTCTTATTATTCTGCAGAGAGGCGAATTCTGACCTGTACTTGTGCTTCTAAATGGCAAGAAAAACAATTCGTTTACCCTTAGAGACCTTTGTGGGACATTAAGTGATATTTTTGTAGTATGCAAGGGCATTGTATGAGATTATTTAAAATTTTATACAAAAATATAATGTCATAAGTAAATCTGCGGTCACTCAGTGACCTTAGATGAAAATGAGTTCGTGCAAGAGTGATATCATTATTGGTAATGATAAAGTTTTGTTTAAATGCAATAAATTTTAAAAATTTATTTTGAATTCTTTCAAGTCTCTCACTAAAAGTGTTTTGCCTAGGGCTCCAAATAACGGCAGCAAAATTTAACTTACTTAAAACAAAAGAATTATACAAACAGATAATTGACTTGACATTTTTAAATGGCCTGCATTTTCTTATTACATAACCCAGCATTCTTAAAGCCGAATTAACAATAGCGTCAACATTCAGGTCAAAAATTAGCTTAGAATCAAAAACAACTCCCAGATTATCATGTGCCGTTAATAAAAATTTAGAATGATTATTAGAATTAATACTTAAAAAACATATTTTTCATGATGAATTAGCACTGCAACTTTGCATAGTAGAGAATTAAACTATTGTGCTAAGATGGGCTCAACTTGGGCTATCATGTGCCGTTAATAAAAATTGAAAAATTCAATCATTTCGAAAAAAAATATGACGAGTTAGCACTCTCACTTTATATACTAGCGAATTAAACTATTGTGTTAAGTTGTGCTTAGCTTGTGCTATCACATGCTGTTAAGAAAAATTTAAAAAATCAGTTATTTCAAAAAAATATATTTTTTTATGATGAGTTAGCACTGCCATTTTACATACTAGCGAATTTAACTATTGTGCTGAGTTATGCTCAGGTTATGCTATCATATGCCTTTAATAAAAATTTATGAAAATTGGAAAAGTCAATTGCATATTACGAAAAAAAAAATGAGATGTTAGCACTGCCATTTTACATTCCAGCAGAGGTATGTGATTCTAGCGAATTAAACTAGTGTGTTGAGTTGTGCTAAATGTCGGGTCAATAAAAATTGAGGAAAAGCATAAGATTTACTTATTTTAATATTTTTTTTTTAAGTGTTAGCACTTCTATTTTTTATAGTAGCGAATTAAACTATTGTGCAGAGTTGTGCTTAGCTTGTGTTATCATGTGCCGTTAATAAAGTTTAAAATAATTATTATAATTAATATTAAAAAAAAAAAACATATTTTTTCATGATGAATTAGCACTGCCACTTTGCATAGTAGCAAATTAAACTATTGTGCTGGGTTGTGCTCAGCTTTTGCTATCTTGTGCCGTTAATAAGAATTCAAAAAATTATAAGAATCAATAATAATAAAAAAATATGACGATTTAGTACTGCCACTTTACATAGTAGCAAATTAAAATATTGTGCCGAGTTGTGTGATGTGAATGTTTCTCTGGAGCTTGCGTCGTCGGTTTGCACTCTGCCGCGGTGCTTGCAATGATATATATATATATATATATATATATATATATATATATATATATATATATATATATACATCTTGCGGTTATATTGCATCCTTTCATATTCAAACAATTCTGCATCCCCCAGAAGCAGCTGACTTGGAGAAAAAAAAGCGTGAATATTACCTTATCTTTTTATTTTACGTCTCCCCATATAATTTGTTTTTTGATCTTGTTAAAAAAAATATATTCATTTTTTTATTTTTGGTCACATATTGCCTCTTCATAGAACACCTACTTTTTTGAAACCAGGCAATACACAAGGCTTTTAAAGTTAGGTCTTTTGTACGTCCGTCTTTGAATAATTTTTTTATTATTTAGTCTTTACTGCTTCCGGCATCATTGCCAAATCTGACAATTTTTATTTGATGTAATTATTAATACTATAATAATTAAAAGTAATATTTCTTTCTTTATTTTTAGAAGTTGAAAGCCGATTGGGAGATTTATAACTTTTACTTTTTACGCATTTTTGACAATGAAAAAATCGTTCATTATCGACTTATAAGATTCATATCATTATTACTAAATTATCTATACCTGTAATATGATAGCAATTCTAATCACGCGAGGTTAATAAAAATAATAAACCAGTAAAACTATTTTTAATAACACTTGACGTGATAAAAAGTGTATTTTACTGCCGAGTTAGCTTTCGCCTTTTCAATCCAGATTTTAAGATTCCTAAACCAATCTGTAAGACCGACTTGGAAATCAAACGCAGAGCGATGCAGATATCTCTTTTACTGGACCTTAATTTATTATTGTTGAGAGTAAATTGATAAGTTCGGGGCCTGTCCAGTTAGACCGTATAGGGAGGCATACGTGCGGAACCACAAATTTCTCTGTTGGCAGCTGCAAGTGGAGGAATTACTGGACAATTCTTAGGAGCAGAAGACGTGGAAGTACCTATAAAAAGTGATAAATACCCTCAACCCGACGATGGGCAAGAAAAGGAAGCCTATCAGTGAGCAAAGGATTGTTAATAAGGCGAAACGCTCTTCTTTGAATGGAATCAAGAATACTTAGTATTGTGGGGAACGCTATTCCCCAGATATGAGAACAATATTTCAGACGGGGTCGGATTTGAGATACATACAAAGTGTATAACTTGGAAGGGGAAAAATACTTTTTTGCTTAAAAGAGAAATCCAAGCTCTTTGAAGCTGCCGTAAGTATAGGTATAATGTGTTTATGCCAGTTAAGTTTATTCGCAAATGGTACGCCCACAAGAATAAATGTGTCTTTGCTCTGCACAACTTGGCCGCTCCAAAGTAAAGGATAGGTATTTGACTTTTCCCTGGACATGGTACATAATTGTGTTTCGGATGCATTGAATTGGACGACATTTTTGGCGCCCAAATCAAATATTAGATTAAGGTCCTGTAAAAGATATATCTGCATCGCCCTGCGTTTGACATCCAAGTCAGGCTTAGAGATTGGTTTGGGAATCTGAAACCTGCAGCGTAGGGTACTATTGTCAGCAAAAGTATGACTATAACCATAGAGTAAGGATATTATAAGAGTTATCATGGAATAGCCGATTTAAAAACAGGTCATGCGAAAACTCCCAATATAATTTTATTCGTTTCTCGTTGAAATACCGCCAGTTTGTCATTTCAGTAAGCTTACGTGTCTCTCCACCGCTGATGTTACACGAGGCGAGGCTTGGACCGACGCATTTAAAGTGTAAACTGGCAAAAATGACAAGCCTGCCGCCAGCCTGCCGCAAAAGCGGTACGAAAATTTTAGCATGCCATGGTTTCTCTTATCCGTAGGTATGTTACTTTATGCAATAACATATCATAACTATTGAGGCATAAGTGTGGCACTACGTTTCTCCGTGTTGGGTGCTGGAAGAAGAGGAATTATACTGACTAATACCTCGAAGCCCTGGAAATACTAATAGAAAGTGATAGATCTCTTACAGTTGGGCGATGGACAAGAAGGAAAAGCGTTTCTATAAGCAAATAATTAATAAAGTGAACAACTTTTCTCTGAAGGACATCTAAAAATTTTTATTTAACTTTTCTTAATTCTTTGTAAGAACTAATAAAGGAGAATAAAATGATACTTATTTATTATTTTCTAAATGATGTTCTTATATCTAAGGTTTTCCGACAACATAATTTTATTTAAAGACGAGCTGTTCGGCTTATTAATAATCCTTTGCTTACAAAAATACTCCATTCTCTTGCTTATGGTCGAACTGCAGGGAATCTGTCGCTATTTGGTATGTACTTTCAGGGCTTCTGCTTTAAGAAATAATTCTGTATAATTCCTTATCTTGCGGTTCCCAAAAGAGAAGCTCGTACCACCCTATACATTGCGTCCATTAACCCCCTATATTGCTTACTTCTGTCATTGGCAATATACATGGCGAGTTATAACTAAAAATATAGAAACTGACCAAGAGTAAAGTTCCAGTATTTTTAAAATTAGAACAAGATTGTATAAGTAAATGTTGTAAAGAATTAAAATTTATATAAAAATTTAAAGTTAAAGCATAAAAGTAAAAAAAAATAATAATTTTCTTACATGTAAGGAGGAAGGAACACCTAAATACTCGGCACAAGATAGCGAATTTTATAAAAAATCTTTAAGATCTTTTTTTTTTTTAATATGCGTCCCTTTGCCAAGTTAAAGTTTTAATACATAAAGAAAAAAATACATTTTTCTGTACTTTTATGCTTTAACTTTAAATTTCGACATAAAATTCAATTTTCTTTAACACTTTTAAAATTTTGCTTTATTTTTAAAAATAAAAGGACCTTACTTTTAAACATTTTTTATATTTTTAGTTTTAAGCTGTATAATCCAAATTAGAGTAAAATTCTACATTTACTAGTTTTTAACCATGCGACCAGTTTTTTCAAAATGACAATTTAAAATTTAAAAATTTTTGGTCCATTTGTCCTCTTGTAACACCTATCCTGGGACACGCTGTATCTGTATCCTTATATGGTCCTACTAGACAGGCCCCGAACTTCCGACTTTGCCCGGTTTTCTATCCATAGAATCTGTAGAACATGGAACCCTCTGCTCACGAAGGTCTTTCCTTCTCCTTCAGATATTTAAGTCCCCCATTAACAAACTACTTTTTACCTCGGTTAAGACACTACGGTACGTTAGTATAAGGTCTTTTGGCCTTCGTAGATTTTTCGAAGATAAAAAAATAAAAAAAACACTGTGTAAAGATTCTGAAAATAAATAGGTAATGTTTTTTTGACAGTCCACGAAAGCTAAAAGACTAAACACTAACATACCACGGGTGGCTTAAGTAAGGTAAGAGGTTGTTTGTTAACACGGGATTTTAATATTTAAAGATAGGGACAGTGGCGTAACTAGGTCAGCAGGAGCCTTGGAGCAAAAAACTAAAATAGGGCCCTTATCCCAAGAAAAGTAAAAACTAAAAAAAAGTCTCTACCTCTTTGCACCTACATCTAACATAAATGTCTTTTTTCTTCTTATTTATTTTCTTTATCGAGGAAAAAAAGGTCCTTACCTTTTTACCTGCATTCACACAGTTTCTTTTTACTGCTAAGCTCGGGGGCCCCTCTTAACTCCAAGAGGTTCCCTAAACCTGATGGGCCCAGGGCACTGCCCCTCCTAGCTCCATAGTAGGTACGCCACAGGATTGGGGGAAAACGGGACAACCTCTGTGTGCAGCAGATTCTACAGCCTAGACACTCTAATAATAAAAAAAAACGAAAAAAATGGCCGTATACGGATGCGTAACTGTGGCCATACGTGTTAGGAGCTCGAAAAATTAAAATTATACTGACTAATTCCTCATAGCAGAAGCCCTAAAAATACCGATAAAAAGTAATATATTGTGGTAACATTGAATAAAACTTGTTTCAAAAATGTGATGAAGATTATGTTGTAAAAATAAGTTTTAGTTGGCAAAATGTTTTTTTTTTAAGTTTAAACAAAATAAATCAAAAATAGGTCTTTTAATTTTCTTGAATTGGGTGTTTATAATATTTAAATATATTTAACTAGTCCATATTGTTTTACCTTTGCGCTATTTGCTTTTATTTATACGATTTTAAAATGAATCATAATAATGCTTAAAATAACACCTGTATACTATTTGTTTAAGTTGTACAGTGTTGCCTTGCATCAAAAAATGTTTCTGTAAAAAGAATCAAAATAATACTCAACATAAAACTTTCATATACGCCGGTGTATATTAGCAGCGCTACTTGCGGCAATATCGCGAACTAAATTTAATATACATTTTTCATATATCGCACTAAACTGATTCCAAGAAGGTAGCTAATATAGCCATCTCGGTCACACTTAAGGATATTTACTAATCCATATAGAATCTCATACAAATTTTAGAGAGAAACATGCAAATGCAGTCCATCTTACTCCAATATTAGAAAAGATATAAGGCAAAACTTTTTGCGTCCGATATACGGACGCAAGATAGTTAAGGAAGCAGTTTGATATGTGCGAGGTCTTTAGGGGGAAGCAATATAGTGCTATATATATATATATATATATATATATATATATATATATATATATATATATATATAGTTGTTAAAATTGGTATATTTTAGGAAATAGGACCATATCCCAAGAAAATCCAAACTGACTATATATACAGGGTGTTACAGAATGTTGTCAACAAAACCCGGGGGCGGGTTTAACAATAAAAAATAGGAAAAAAGATCATATAAACAAGGGTCCGGAATTGCATAGTTTCTAAGATACAGGGTGTCCAACATTTAGGTTCAACATTCACCTTCTTTAATCTTCAGTTGACCTTCACTTTTTAATGTCATTAGATAGTCATTAAAAAGTTAAGACAGGAAAGTAAAATTAATTTTGCTCTATCTTTAACTGTTTTTGCTCAGTAAATCGTCAAAATTCAAAAATTCCGTCCCAAGAAACATGCAATAAAGTGATTTTTATTTTTTTCTCGAAAACGAAGCAAGATACAAAAAATTTCAAGAAATAAAAAAGTTGTATTTTCAGTTGCTTATTCTAAAATAAAAATAAAAAAGTTACAAAAGAGTCAGTGGCGTTCATTTTTTTACAATTATTTTCGATAAGATGTCCCGTGAGACGCCACTGGACTTAATAATTTTAATTTAATTATGCCTAACTTTGGCCCTTATTACTAGAAATAACACTGAAAAATTTCAAGAAAATCGGTTAAGGGTATTCAAGATAATTACAAAAAAACCTATTTTATTTAAAAAATTTCAACGCCCTGTATCTCAAAAACGAAACAATTCCGGACCCTTGTTTATATGATCTTTTTTCCTATTTTTTAATGTTAAACCCGCCCCCGGGTTTTGTTGACAACATTCTGTAACACCCTGTGTATATATACAGGGTGTTATGGAAATACTTTAATATATTTAAACCCCAAAATCCTTGTGTAAAAATAAATTGAATAAAAATTATTAAAAATGGCGGACCATTATAAATAACAGTAATAATGAACCCCAAAATTTTACGATTAAAAAGCAAACCCGCTACTGACCAGCTCTTTAAATCCCTTTAAATACATATGTTTACCTTCTGTCGCTGTCAAAAACAGCTGAAAGCAGTTATAACACGTGGTTAAGTCAACAAGCTTGAGAAAAGTTGCCAAATTTATTTTGTTCTTTACCAGTTTATCTGTGGGTTTTGCTGTTTCAATTCGATCAAACGAAAAACTTACATGATTACACAAATTATCCTTTATTACGCTACTAGGTTGTTTGAGCGTATAATGAATGTAAAGATTACTTTTTCCACAAATCAAGTACACTTTTTAGGTGGTTAATTACTTTACAAACTTTTTAAACACTGCGACGCGACACGTATGCGCACAAAGAATTGAATTAAAATACACAAAACGGTATTTTTATTGCAAAACACTATTAAAACAAATTTTACTGCGTTTTTAAATAAAGTTTTTGTTACATTTCGCTTTTCTTTCATCAAAATTAAGAGTTGACAGACGACAGGTGGTTTACACAAGATCGTTTGACTAGGTAAGGTTGCCTCATTACGTCACATATGTACCGCACTGCTGGTTCCTTAGCGCCAACATAGCAAACAAAGAATAATCATTGTTAAATAATTTATTAATAGGAAATAAAGAAGTTACGGTAACAACTGGAATTAACAGTATTTAAAAGTATTTCTTTAATATTGACAAAAAACACAAACTACACTGTTAAAAACTTCATCAAATAATGAGCAAAATACATATGTGACGTATGGTCCGCCATGTTGCGAGGCTTACGAGGCAACCTTACCTAGTCAAACGATCTTGGTTCACACGAGAAAAGAGTACAAAAGATTATTCCCTATGAGACAAATGTACAAAAAAACTACGGTAATTGTACAGAAAGTGTTCGCAACTCCGATTTTAACCAAATTTGGTATGTTGGGTTTTTTGGGGCGCTGATCACGAATCTGAACGAAATTTTAGTCGGAAATGTTTGGTTTCAGAGATAATCATCATCAAAGTTGGCATTTAAACTAACCTTATTTTCACCATTATTCACCCCTCTTTTTGCACACAATTCTTGATTTAAAGCTAAAGTGGGCCACAATATTTGATTTTCACCTGTTAAAACCCCGTGTTTCTATGTTTTTTACACCTTTTATCAAATAAATTGGGAAGGGTCCCTTTAAAAACGTTGCAACCGCGCATTCACTGCTCCACCGCCTCCACCATATTCTGCTACGATTAAAAACGATTGAAAGCGAAGCTATGCAATTTAATTCAAAAAAGTGTAAAATACGTAGAAGAATGAGGTTTTAAAAGGTGAAAATCAAATATTGTGTACCACTTTAACTTAAAATCAAGAATTGTATGCCAAAAGAAGGGGGAATAAAGTGAAAATGAGGTTAGTTCAAATGCCAACTTTAATGATGGATATCTCGGAAACAAATATATCCGACTAAACATTTTTTCAGATCCGTGATCAGCGCCACAAACACAGGTGTTTTTACAGGTTAGATGTTTTTTGCAAGAAATTTATTGCAATTTATTCTAACATTTTTGCAATTTGCACGTAACTGGGTTTATCAATTTACTGAAACTTGTAAGTTCAATTCTTTTTAAACCGTTTTCTTTGTCTCATGTTGTTCTGGTTATGGGCGATAAAATGATACTTACAGCGAATTCTTTTGGTTAAACTAGGTGCTTTCAATTTAATTAGATTTTTTTAATCAAAATTTTTTACTACAAAATGCAGGGTTTGTTTTTTCTTTTGATAATTCATAAAAGCTTGATGTCTAGGAACTTATTACCGTGGGTATAAAAAGTAGACGGCATATTTAACATACCTTAGGGATAAAGGAGCCAAAGTGGACATTTTGGGGCTTCTTCAGATGTACGGTTACAAAATGCATGAAACAATTACTTTGTGTTGCTATATTACTGTACATCTCATTGGTACGGAAGAGAAGGAAAGTTTATGGTGAAAGTGTAAAGAGTGTACTTGTGAAAATAAAAGTACTTTCCAGCCAAGAAAAAATCCTAGCCTTCTAAAAGCTGTTGTAGCTCTAAATGTTATTTAAGGTTATTATTTAATGTAACGCCTACGCCGCTCATAAGTAGATAATAAAAATTGGTTAACTTTTTTTTATGCCGGTATATTATTGTCCTCTATTGTGTGCTTTGAAATCTACGATAAAATGGTGGTGCCCTCTGGATAACATTATTCAGTCGTTAAATGGGTTTAACATCTAAAAATCTGGCACCCACGGTACTTAGTACTTAGCTTTTGTGCTACTAACATGGACTGCCATAAACATAAAAAAAACTAAATATACTAAATGTACTAGATGTAGTACAATTGTACAGCTGAACATCGCAAATTCGCGTTGTTGTTGTCAAGGAAGCCGGCATGATTTAACTGACCAATAAGAAGGCTTCCTTATGCTATGCAAGGTTACAGAAAGACGAAATTCGCTTGCCCTGGTTTGCGTTTTAAATAATATTGCGAAGAATTTACCAAATTGTGCGTTTATTAAGTTTTGCATTTTGTTTTAATTTACGTAAAATGCAACGAAATTCAATCGAGTTGACTGACATGGTTTTGTGTTATGGGGAAGCTAGGCAAAATGCTCGGCAAGCCGGGGAACTATGAAAGAGTTTGTTTATAGTGAACCCATTAACAGTTTAGAACAGTTGCGAAATCGTGTGGAACTAGCGGCTCAGCAAATAAGAAACAATGAAAACATTTTTGCGCGTGTGAGAAACAGTATGCAGCGGAAAATAAATGCATGTTTGGAATCAAAATTTAGAACATATTCCGTATTGAAGGTAAATCGACCTTTATTTAAATATTTTTTGTTAGAATTTATTTTGATATAAGGCTTTTAATAATTTTTTAAAGTAAATTTATAAAAAAATAGAATATAATAACATTTTACCTTTTATTCTATTATGTATTTATATCGTTTATTGGGTATAAAATAGGACGTTTGGCAACATCGCAAACAAATAGGTCTACTGTCTGTGTTTATAGTCTTTACGTAACCAGGGACGTAGCAGATAGGTGAAAAGAAGGTATTTTTACAAATTGTAAAAAAGTTTGAATTAAACAAAAAAAGTACTCAGTGTGTCTCTACACTGTCCCAGGAGTCACCCATTTCAATATATTAAAGTATTTCCATAACACCCTGTATATACAGGGTGATTCAAAAAACATATGCCATCGCTTAAGGGGAGATTCTTTAGCCAAAAATAAGACAAAAATGTCATATGAACATGGGTCCACAAATACTTGGTTTCCAAGATACAGGGCGTTTAATTTTTTATAATTTTTCTTCTTTTTTGAATATTTTTAAACTACGCCAGCGATTTGGCTTACATTTGGGACATAAGGTACATTTATTAGTAGGCATATTTTGACTATAAGGAATTTGCTATATTTTTACCAGGGGCGTACTTGTGGGGTAGACACATATTATTTTTTTAATTAACACATGTACGCCACTGATTTTAATAAATTTTGATAGCGGAATTAAATACTTTACTATATGCGCAACAAAACTTGTCTCTTAGCATTTTTTCGAATTTCGTTTGGTTTTCGGAATATTTGCGATTTTAATACGGGCTGCAGCTACTGACCTCCATCTATGTACGTTAAGTTATAAAAATCATCAAAGAATGATTTAATTTAAAAAAAGAAAAAAACTAACCTGCAATTTAACTTAAAAAGTGGCTAAATGAGATGCTGAAAATGTCCTCCTTCAGCTTCGTTGCATGCTCTTAGTCTTCGTCCTAAAGATTTGCGTACTTTTGCGCAAATAGTACGATTTTGTCTTATTTTTTTAAATGCCCCCTCTATCCTTTGTAACAATTTCTGCCTCGTATTCACGACTCTTTTGTAAACAATTTCTTTAACATGTCCCCAGAGATAAAAATCTAAGGGATTGATGTCTGGTGATCTCGGTGGCCATGCGACTGGTCCTCCACGACCAATCCAGCGAGGACCATACGCTTCATTTAAAAATCTTCTTACTTCAGCCGCAAAATGTGGTGGTGCTCCGTCATGTTGGAACCATAATCTGTTATTGTTTCTTAGATAAAGTGGCAAAATATCGGGCAATTCGTTTATTAAGAAATTGAGGTCAGACGCTCCATTTAATTTATTTGGTAGAACTACAGGTCCGATAATTTCATTTCCAACAATTCCAGCCCAAATATTAAAAGAAAATTGATGTTTAAAATTTGTTGTCTGCAAAGCGTGAGGGTTTTCTTCCGCCCATGTATGATTATTATGAAAGTTTATAATGCCTCTTCGTGTGAAAGATGCCTCGTCAGTAAAAAGTACATATTTAGAAAAACGCCGGTCATTTTGCAGCTGATTGAGAAACCATTGGCAAAATACTTGTCTAGGGCCATAATCCCTGATTAAACATTCTTGTACCCTTTTAATAAAGTATTTTATGTTTTATTTGTTTTCTGGGAGATTAAATTTAAACAAAATATTATTTGGCTTTTCTCCAGAATAAAATTTAAAAGTTTATTTAATATTTTAAGAAAATTAAAACTTTTATACATTATGAAGAACAATTCTGCTCTTCAATAATATAATAAAAGTTATTATTGCTTTAAAAGAAATAAAATAATGAAATATTCAATATTAAGTTACTTACAATACAATAAAGGTTCATTGGCACTCGGTTGAAATCATTTTTATGCATCAAAACAAAATCTTAACAAGACGCCAGACGAGAACTGGGCCAATGTTTGCGTCTCAAAAATGTGGTAAATAGTTTACCAAAAAACTGGTAAACAGTTTACCTAAAAACTTATAAACTTGTTAGAAAACTGAAAAAAATTAATTAATTTTTAAATTAATTTTTTCAGTTTTCTAACAAGTTTATAAGTTTTTAGGTAAACTGTTTACCAGATTTTGGTAAACTATTACCACATTTTGAGACGCAAACATTGGCTCAGTCTCGTCTGGCGTCTTGTTAAGATTTGTTTTGATGCATAAAAATGATTTCAACCGAGTGCCAATGAACCTTATTGTATTGTAAGTAACTTAATATTGAATATTTCATTATTTTATTTCTTTTAAGCAATAATAACTTTTATTATATTATTGAAGAGCAGAATGTTCTTCATAATGTATAAAAGTTTTAATTTTCTTAAAATATTAAATAAACTTTTAAATTTTATTCTGGAGAAAAGCCAAATAATATTTTGTTTAAATTCTTGTACCCTTGTAAAATGATGTGGTTTTAGTTGTTGTTCTTAAAAAATTCGCACTACCGAAGCTTGAGAAATGTTTCCTAGTTCATTGGAAATTATTCGGGTACTGATATTAGGATCACGTTCTACCGAATTTAGTACTGCTTCTTCAGCTTGAACTGTACGACGAAATCTTGAACGCCCGGAATTTGTTTTTACAGGTTTAAGAGAGCCAGTTTCTCTTAAACGCCTTACGATGTACTCAAAAATAATTTTACTAGGGGCTTTTCGTAGCGGATATCACTCAGCATAAAGTCTGACGGCTTCTCTTGAATTTTGTCTGGTTTCACCATAAATTAACAACATATCTGTTAACTCTGACGAACTATAATTAATAAAAGGCATTTATAATGAGTTAGAAAAAAATTTATGATAAAAACAATAGTGGTAATACAATAGCCAATTTGTCAAATTTAAAGCAATTGTTTTTTTTTATTTCAAAGCCTTCTTTGATGTTTTATAGCTTAACGTAGGTGGCGGTCAGTAGTTGCAGGCCGTATTAAAATCGCAAATATCCCGAAAACCAAACGAAATTCGAAAAAATGCTAAGAGACAAGTTTTATTAAGCATTTAGTAAAGTATTTAATAATTGCGCTATCAAAATTTATTAAAATCAGTGGCGACATGTTTTAATTAAAAAAATATTATGTGTCTACCATACAAGTACGCCCCTGGTAAAAATATAGCAAATTCCTTATAGTCAAAATATGCCTCCTAATAAATGTACCTTATGTCCCAAATTTAAGCCAAATCGCTGGCGTAGTTTTAAAAATATTTAAAAAATTATAACAAATTAAACGCCCTGTATCTTGGAAACAAAACATTTGCGGACCCATATTCATATGGCATTTTTGTCTTATTTTTGGCTAAGGAATCTCCCCTTAAGCGATGGCATATGTTTTTGAATCACCCTGTATATATATATATATATATATATATATATATATATATATATATATATATATATATATATATATATATATATATACATTAATATTAATAATTGAGTTATTTAATTTTTCTAAATTTTTAATGACTGCCAATGATAGCACAATAGTTCAATTTGCTACTATGCAAAGTGGCAGTGCTAACTCGTCATAAAAAAAACATTTTTCTTTTTTTTTTTAATAATTGACTTTTTTAATTTTTATTGACGGCAGATGATAGCACAAGTTGAGAATAGGTCAGCATGATACCTATTTCGAATGTAGTGCAAAGTGGCAGTGCTAAGAAGGTATGGAAAACTACCCCTATCTTGTTTATTTTATATCTCGGAAATAAATGCATAAATAAATTTTTATTTAACAGCACAGAATAACAGAAAAATAGTACAAAACAGCACAAGAAACACTAATTATTTTTTTCGAAAAGGCAGTGCTAAGTATGGGGACATGAGGTTTAAGTTAAATATTTTTTAATAAGAAAATCGTACGCCACTGCATTTTTCTGAAAAAAAATAAAATAAAATTCCCAATAGGTTTCAAACAAATTTGATTTCTTGACTTTTTTAATTGATGTTCGGATTTCGCGTAAATAAATAAAAACCATTTCTCGGCTTCATCATTTCGTATCAATAATATCAAATTCTTCAGTAAATTGTTATTATTATTTAATTCCTTTATTAGATAGGAATTTGTCCATGCCCAGAAATGGGTTTTATTTATTTACGCGAAAACCGTGCATCAAATAAAAAAAGTCAAGAGATTAAATTTGTGTTAAACTAAATATGAATTTTAAAATATTTTTATTTTTGAAAAATGCAGTGATGTACCATAAAAATATTTACCTTAAACCCCTCATGAACGACACTGGTAAAAATTATTTTTTTCTTGTATGCCAAAAAATGTCTCTTGGTGCATGGGCATACCTAGGAGGCATACCCCAAGTTATTTAAAAAATAAATTAAAAAACTTAAAACACCCTGTAGTTCAAAGCCTAAGATGTTTATTGCAATGTTCATATGAAGTTTTATTCATATTTTTTATTGTAGAATTAGCCCTTAAAGATTGTCAGATAAGTTGTGAAACATCCTGTATTATATTTAATATAAAGTTTTTATCCAGTAAATAGTGTAGGTAGCTTTCTATTCATATCTTAGACTATTACTTAGATCATGAATCATGTCACAATAAATGCAGTAAGTTGACAGTCTGTGACAAGTGTGGCCAATATTTTTTAGGTTTTTATTTAAATTAAAAATAAACGGGGATTTTAAGTCTGGTGGTATCGCACTCAGAGAGATCTTACGTGGCCCCTTTAAATATGTTGCTGTGGGTGACAGCCCACTTCGCCCACTCCTAGCTACGACACTGTTAGAGCATATGGTATACAAATATCTTCAATAAAAGATCTTTGATTCGTTCTTTTTCATATAAAGAAAAACGAAATAAGAAATGAAAAGTGAAAAAGTTTAACTTTAGAAAATTGATAATACATTCAAGTTTAGTTTACAAGGTATAACCTCACTTAAACTCTATTTAGGTATAAAGGGTGAATGCAGCATATATTTACTAGTCAAGGAATCAAGAACATTCCTTTTTGGGCCGTGAATTAGCATAAATATTTACTATTTTGGAAACCTACCTTTAAATCTGATATGGTCAGGTCTTTGGGAAACCGCTTTTCGCCGAAAGATATGTCATCTTTTGATGTGGATATTTGAAGATTTACGACATCGGATGTTATTACTTTTATATCACCCATAGTTTTTGTTAAAATAATTAAAATATACGAATAATCTAAAAAAAATTATTTTTTTTTCTTTTTGTTGACAAAGTGATGATAAACGTCAATGATGAGTAACTGTAGGGAAGTACAATGGTTATCGATGTGTGGACGATATCGATACATAAAATGTATCGACTTTAATTGTTTAATACAATGTCACAGTCAAAGTCGGTCTATATAAGGTCACTACATCGGCCATATTGCTTTGACGTGTTATGACGTCACATCTCCCATTTTTCGGCCATGTTGTTCAGTGCCGGAGATATACAGTTATTGTATTAGTAGAACAACCATTTATACAACAGTTTTTAATTATTATTAAGTTGTAAATTCTTTTACTTTAAATAAAAAACATTTGGAATTACATCTTTTAACAAATATCACTACCAAAACAATACAAAATGAAATGCGCAAATTCTAGATGCCACTGGATTGATCATCAGCTTTGATTTTACCCAGTCTTGCCAACTTTTCTCCGTGGAGTGCCCTTTCTTGCGTCCCCGACCTCGAACCGCCTAAAAGTTAAGGATATGTCGCAACCTTATAAATATAAACTAACCTTGGTCACAGTCAGGAATAACAAACATAATGACATATGAAATACTAATGAGATTTATGTAATTGAGATTTTCCACTGACAATAGTTTGTAGTTGTGGACTAATTTTACTTGTACCAATTATTAAAAGAGATTTAAGATGCTCATCAGTTAATTTAGATCTGTAAACATTTTTGTGTACTTCATTTTGGTGAAGGTTTTCTCACACAAATAAGTAGTACCAAAAACAGAAAACAGCGGTAGGTAGTAGAGGAGCTTTCCTCGCCTGAGGAGGTACCACCCCACTCACCCTTTAAAGGACCCGTGAAGTCCTAACGGACGTTTCGGGTTCTGGGTAAGTGAGTCAGTTTTCCTTCTTCCTTCTTTTTTCTTTTCTTTTTTTTTCCTTTGACCCCAAAATTATGTAAAAATGATGGCGGCACACCCGGGAGTAAAACATTCCGGAGGTAAAATACCCCTCCATTCGGATCTCCGGGCGAGGGGTGCATCCGGGGGCCTTCATCGAAAGGTTTAATTTCCTTTGCAAATATATGTGGGCTTAACACCAATATAAACTCCGTTCACCATCACCTTGAATCATCTTAGCCCCACATACTGTTTCTAACGGAGACACAAATAAGTTCTAAAACTTCAACCAGCCACCTTCTCTTCCCAGGCTACGAACTTATTTCGTCTTTTCGCCCACATGGGGGTGTGTGTGCTTACGTTCGCAACGATCTGGCTTGTGCTCGAGTTTCTAATCTTGAATCGGGTAGGCCCGATGTCCTTTGGCTCAAACTTTCCCTTAGGTCTTCTACTAAATTTATCTGTTGTTTGTACCGATCTCCATCTGACAATTCCTATGTCGAATTCTTTGACTTTCTTTCAACAAAGATCGACAGTATCATTTCCCAGTTTCCAATGGCCGAAGTAATCGTGCTTGGCGATTTCAATGTCCATAATAAGGATTGGCTAGGCTCTTCAAAAACTGACCCTCAAGGCAGAGCAGCCGAAATCTTCGCAGTCAGTAATTCTTTTTTTTCACCCTTTCGGGGTCATCCCACCCAGGTCCGACGACCGCCCCCTAGGTGGTGCACTGCAGCCTGAAGGCTTATTGTACCTTGACCCCTACTCCTTCTCATTCACACACCATTCATTCCATAACTTGGATGGTTGTTGCTCGGTCCGCATCCCCGAGCAGAACACCGTGTGCTGTTGCCCAAAACACCGCCGTTGCCGGACACCCATCCAAATTATGGTCGCGCATTTCACTGCTTAACTCCGGAGATCGACGCTTGCCGATACAACCGAAGCAGCCACAAGCGCGCCTCAGTAATTCTCTTAGTTTGTTATAAGTTATGTGTTTATTTAAAATGTATAAAATGTTAGTTGGATTCATTTCAATAATTTGTTAGTTATTATATACTAAAGTTAAATTTTCTGCATATTATACATGTCTGTGTTTCTTTATCCAACTAACCAAAACCAATAACAATAAGCCTACAACAATGTTATGAGTTAGCGGCTAACTGTTACCCCATGACCATATCAATGTAGATGTCATATTAATAATTATTCAACATAAAATTAGAATACTTCAGTAAACTAAATTTAATTTGCTATAAAAAAAAGTTTTCAAGTATGCTAGCTCTCCGCGGGCCGGACAAAATCTGTCCGCGGGTCGTAGTTTGGAGACCCCTGCTTTAAATAACCGCTTTTTATAGGTTTGGTATCAGCAAAAAATAAGAAAAAACTACTTGAGCATTTCTTTTATTTACGACAAATTACATCTAAGACATACAAAATTTAATACTATGACAATACCTAATTTTAAATCGGTCTAGGTCTAGTGGTGACAAATAAAAAGTTTCCTTATATGTACTATACTAACAAAGTAAACTTTTTTTTCCCACGACTGTACACTATAAATTAAAGCTACAAAATGTCACTTTGTTAAAGAAAGAACCTTACTAGCGAAAAAGTAAAGCAAAAAACAAACAACCACAGGGTGTTATTGAAATTAAAACTGTCCTCGGACAGGACAGGGTCACAGTTTTTTTACCACCAGGGTGCAAAAAGTAGCATATTTTAAAGGGTTGTAGAAAAATCTTGATCCTAACTAATGCAGAAACTTAGCTGCTTACCTGAACTCGAGATCTAAAGTCGTGAATGAAAAAGTATAACTTTCTGCATTTCTAGAATAATAACTGTATATTTTGATATTAGCACCAATTATTAATAAAAACATACAACGAATTACCATAAGTTTATTAAAGTATTTCCATAACATTCTGTATTTTTAAAGTAATATACGTATGTGTACGTGTCTCAACGATACCCCAGAAATATTCTAACGTAAGGTTCTTCTTAAACTGCTTTTAATATAATTGTTACATAATTTTTGGCAACGAAATTTGACTAAAAGGCACTTAAGCCTCATTTTTGGTAATATAATATTTTTTTCAATATTGGTTCTACTACGTAGTACTTGCCTGAAACTACTTTAGGCTTGTTCCACACAAACTTCAAAAACGCAACAATGCTGACGCTAATACGAACTTGGCTAAACAAAACTTTATTAAATAAAAGTTCTGAGCTGCGCAGTTAAAAAAACAACGATAAAAAGACCCTTTTCACTGTTTTTGCCTAAACAAATTTGTTTTCGTCCCGTCTTAACGGGATGTAGAATGATCCTTAGTTCTGCGACATTTAAGTAAAGTTTGGCGCGGGCTTAATGTCGAAATCTACATCTGATTCTAGTTCGTTCTCTGACAGCGAGAGGGAGCCACCTGCTCGACGTAGACCTCTCATCTGTTCTTTCTGTTCCTGTGGGACAAAAATTATAAAATATTATTCGATGTTGAGTTGTGATGCTTAAAAACCAAGCACGAAGAAGGCATGCATAGAAAAGCTTTGCAAAAATCAAGAGCAAAAATAATAAAAAAGCTGAGGTATTGCCTTGTTCACGCTAGGAGGCGACATTGTTGAAGAGTCACATGGCCACTATCCAAAAACCAAAAAACAAAATTGAAGACCATGTAAAGATTGTCATTAGTGTCAGTAATATCGCTCGCGAAAGGGCTTGAACAGAGCTTAACCTCGAAATGTACAATTACTACATAGACACTACCCTAACCTCAATAACATCTAAGAATACAGGAACGTCCTATTTATACAGGGTGTTTAAAAAATCACTATTAATATTTTAAGTAAATTATGATGGCTCTAGTTTGAAGAGAGTGTATTTAAGGACATATTATGTTTATAGGAGGAAAATGACTTATTTTGACTTCAGAAATACGTCCTCCAAACATTTGTATTAAATTTTAAAACACCTTGTAGATTATTCTATCAAATTCGAAAATCGGATATGTGATAAGTAGTCGAAAAATGTAACAGTTTGTAAATCCATGTAAAAAAATGCGTCTGTATTCTTAGAAGCCCTCAAATTAAACCATAACCAAACTAAAGTAGTAATAGTTACCAAAACAAACTAAACAAAATCTACTAGGCAAGTGTTAGATATGTAACTCCTTCTTAAGGTCGTCTACATCGTAACCATGCCAACTCAGCTGACGTTGGTACAACTAAAGAAAGAAAGTTAATGAAGGAAGATAGTAAGTGCGTAAGAAGCGAAGTGTTAAAACACAAAAATACATAAAAAAAAGAAAAAAAAAAAAAAAAGAGGCAAAATTAATAGTAAACCAGCAGTAATACCAATATACAGAGTTTTACAAAATGTGGTTAAGAAAATTAAAGGTAGATTTTACATCCGAAAATACAAAGAATGTGAAAACTAACAACTTAATAAACATTTTTCAGTCGGGGTTTAGAAAAGATCATTATTGTGAAACTGTCATTCAGAGTGTGCTTGATGAATGGAAAAGTTCATTGGATGAGGGTATAGGAACGTTGGCGGTTTTTCTAGATTTGAAAAGAGCTTTTGAAACCATAGATCGCAAAACTTTAATTTTAAAGTTACAACAGATTGGAATAGGGGGTACAGTGTTGAAATGGTTTATAAGTTATTTGGAAAACCGCAAGCAGAAAGTTAAATTAAATGGTAAGTTATCAGATGACATTGATAATGATTACGGAGTACCACAGGGAAGTGTCTTGGGACCTTTACTGTTCATATTATATATTAATGATATTGTGGATGTAGTGGATGATGTTAGCATTCACCTTTTTGCTGATGATACTTTAATTTATGTACCAATAAAGAATCTCAGGGATAGTGTAAATAAAATAAATAATACCCTTCAGAAAATATATAAATATACTTGTAAAAATTTATTAAAAGTCAATGCTGACAAAAGTAAATTCATGATAATAGGAAATGAAAGAATGCATAATGAATTTATGAATGGTGGTTATACTGTACATATTGATGGTTCTAGGATAGAGTGTGTTAAAAAGATTAAGTATTTGGGAGTGATAATAGATAAAAATTTACTATTTAAAGAGCATGCTAACTATGTTATATCAAAAATAAGTTATAGTATTAATTATCTTTCAAGATGTGCTCCATATTTATCCATGTGGACAAAAATAACGATCTACAATACGTTGGTTCTTCCCCATTTAACTTACTGTGCTACCATATTGTATTTGTTAAATCAAAATGAAGTAGCTAGAATCCAAAAATTGCAGAATAGGGCCATGAGAATAATTTTGTCATGTTCCAGGTACACTCCAATAAGGTTTATGCTAGATTCCTTAAGGTGGTTACCTGTAAAGCTGTATTTTGAATATCTGGCATTAATTTTTATCTTTAAAATTCATATTGGTCAAGCTCCCACATACTTAAGCAATAAACTTATGCGCGCAAGTGAAGTCCACCAATACAATACAAGGAGACAGGCTGATTTTTTTGTTCTGGCGAAAAATAAAAAAATGGGAGAAAATTCTGTTTTTCACAAGGGTGTAATAAGGTTTAATGGTTTGCCTAATGAGATTAAATGTTCCAGTTCGTTAGCTATTTTTAAAAGAAAATTAAAATCATATCTTTTGGAGGGCTAGGGTTGCAATATGTTTACTGTATAGTTCAAGGTTTTGGGATCCGTTTTTATTTTATTTTATTTTAACATATTTTTATATTTATTGATTCCCTACTAGTGTATGTGCTTAAATTTTATTTTGTGACTTTTAACTTATATATTGTTTGTTATTCTTGACATTTATTTATTGTATAACTATTTTTTTCTGATTTTTTTACATTAGTTTAGTGTTTGCTATTTTAAGTATAATTTGTGAGTTTGTACCCATTTATATATATATTTTTTTATATTACATATTTGTTATTGTATATTTGTAAATTGTAATTTGTATATATAATATGTATTATTTAAACGTGTAATTAGTGCTTTGTACTAAATAAAGAAATAATAAATGAATAGTTTATGTAAACATGGGTCTGCAAGTTTTTCGTTCTCAAGATACAGGGTCTTAGACATTTCATAAATCCAACCAAATTTCAAAAACACTTATTTTAGTAAATAATGTTAGACTGGATATTAACCCTATTTAAATAAGCAAGTAATGTCGTTACATAATTGCTAAGAAAAAATTATAAAACCCAATTTTTAAAAGAAAAAGTCCCTGCAATGCTTTTTTATGGTCTAAAAATATGAAATTAAGTGGATTTTTTTCTCTTAAAGTAATAAGACACGAAAAAATAGCATAAAAAAATAATAAAAGCTTTATTTTTATTTGCTTAATCTAAAAAAGCACAAAAAGATTACACACATTTACACAGTCAGTGGAGTACCGTTTTTTGTGAAAAATAGTCTTCATTTGCCGGTGGAGACGCCACTGGACTTATTAAATGTAATTACGTTAGTGATAAATTACCCCCTCAATTCCATAAATAATACTGCCAAATTAAAACAAAATTGAGTAAGGGATATTTAAAATATTAAAAACAAAACATTTTTTTTACAAGTTTACCATCCTGTATCTTGAGAACGAGGAATTTCCTGACCCATGTTTATATAAACTTTTTATCATAATTTCAATAGTATAATCTGCACTTAAATTTTCTTAACAACATTCTGTAACTCCCTGTTTAGAGGGTGTTAAAAAGTAAGTTGCCAAACCTTAAGGGATGATTGACAGCGTACTTTTTAACATCCTGTATATAAACAACTAAAATGCCTCAAAATGCAAACTTACATTGGAAAAACCCACTGTAGGTTCGGAGGCATAACCTCCTCTTCCCTCATCTTCATCGTCGGATTCGGAGGAACTAGCTGTGGAAGAATCTTCTTCATAAGGCCTGGAAAGTATAAAATACAATGTATTATTTCGAATATTGCTATTAGCTATTATTTTTGCTGCTTTGAGAAGTGTTTGTGATAAGTTTAATAAAAAAACATTATAGCTAACGCAATAGAAGTCCAGTTTAAATGGCAGAATTACGAACGATTTATCACCACGCGCTTATACGGACAGCTTCGGAGTCTGTATAAGCGGGCTTATGAGAGGGCTTCGATTTTAGGCGCCGATTTCTTTACACGTGTCCGTAATTCTATTGCGGTAGCTAAAATTTTCTTTGGTTTAATAAAAAGAAACAATAAACGTAAGGCTGTATTAGTTATTAAAATAAAGCGACTTGACAACGTTGCAATTGCAATTCAGCGCCCTTACCGAAATAATTTTGAACTATTTTAGTTTTTTATAACATTTATTAAAATGTATTTTTACATATTTTTATAATTTATTGGATAAATGCAATAAAAAATTTAAAAAAGATAGTCGAACTTGTGTTAAGTGTTTTAGTGGTTGTTATCATGGATTTCGTTAAATTTCTGCAATAAAGGAAAATGTACAAAGTAGGTTTCGTTGTGTCTGCAATTCAAATCTAAATAACTGAGAACTTACGTTTCGTGGCTTTATTTATAAAGTTTATATATAATTACTACCATTTTTATCAGCTAATAGACCGTCTTGCAACATTGTGTTGCTAAATTTGAATAGTCAATAACTCTTTACTACTAACTAAAAAACAACTAGGCTCATTTAAAATCAACATCCTTGGGGTAAAAGTCTGTGACGTCAACGAACTAGTGTTTCTTATGTTCAGTCTTGATAAGGTCACAGCACATGTCTTTACCAAACGTTGCCGGGCAATAGTTCTGAATGCAGCTTTTATCTCTATAATCCAAAAAAACTAACTTATCTAGAGACTCTTTCTTCAAACTTTGAGTAGTTCGGACGTTAGTAGAGAGCTATAAAGCTTTCCCGGGTAGTAGCGACTGGAGGAGTTGTACGAGCGTTTTTACCCTCGGGTACGAGAAAAAATCATGCTAAATTGAAAACATCTTTTTTCTGGAGCTAAGCGTTGTGACTCTGTGAGCGAAGATTCTATAGCCCGATCTTTTCGTTTGGTGACGGGCACTTGGTGTTTTCGTAACGGCTGAGGTTGGTTGTGCGCGCCGCGGAAGGGTCAGGTTTGACAGTGATTGGTTATGCGCAATACCAGTAGCAGTTCCTGGTTGACAGCTGACAATTTATGCAACGCATCAATTTATTGTTTTGTATCGATTATGTTTTTAAATTTCTGGGAGCTTCGAGCTTGATAATCCTGATTTTCCACCGACGAAGCTCTGGAAAACATAGTGCGGAAGGGGAAGAGCTGGCAAATTGGACCGAAAGGTACCAGAGCCAAGAATAAATTAAAATACAAACTTACCTAGATACTTTACAAACCATCTGCGCCAAATCAGTGAACGTGTACTGTGACTGATGTTCTTCTCCCATCTGAGACTTGTACGTTTGCGAGGTACGGAACAGGGGCAGATTTCCGGCTCTACTTTGCCCCTCAAAATAGGCCTTTCCATATTGATATCCCACCTCTCTGATTTCATCGAAACTACCAAACTGGAGCGTCTTGAAATTGTCGATGGGCGGTCGAATATAGTCGCAGTAATCGCTATTTTTTACTTCCTAAAAAACGTGTCAATACGTTTGAATATTTCCTTAATATTTTTAGACAATGTTGTGGTTTTAATAATACTAACATCTTGGATTTCTATTGTCTTTATTTAGAATTGGTACACGACGTTTCGATTACCCTGTATAAGGTCGTAGCTTAAAGAGCAGTTTTAAGTTGTGCACCAATCTATACTAATATTATAAAGAGGTAAAGTTTGTATCTTTGTTTGTTTGTAGGGGCTAATATTCGTAAATACTGAACCGAACATGAAAATTCTTTCACCTTCAGAAAACTACACTATTAAAGAGTGCTATGGGCTATATTTTATTATGATTGAACAGATAGTTTAGAGAAAAATATAATAAACGCCTTACGAAGTGGGCTCGGGTCGGCTAGTTATCAATAAAGACAATGGAACTTCAAGATGACAAGTGTTATTAAATCGTTTCAATATCTCTCCTTGTCGCTCACCAAAGATTTGACTATCTTACCTCTAATTGTCTCACACAACTGACATACGCCAATCTAGACTGTATATCGGGCAAATTGGGCACCCGGACAGGTTTAACGAACGGGTTCCACCGTTTCCATAACAACCACCATCCCGACAAGACGTCACCGTAGTTCGTAAGATCTGTATCGTCCACAGACCCAACATCTATAGCTAGTATGTGATCAGCACCCATACTTCTCATCACGTCGGCTAGAGCGTACGTAAAGAAAACATCAGAGTGATTTTACGACTGTACAGTAAATCCATAAAATCTATCACAAATTCGATTTAAATTCAGGTATTAAAAAAAAACAACGAAAAACATCAACATTTTTGTTAAGTTGTGCATTTTTTGGCATCCATTCCGAAAAATTAAAACGATATATTTTTATCAGGGACACCTTGTATATTATTGCATCTTTGGATTTCTTTAAAAAAAACTAGATATTGGTTTTAGGTCTATTAGTATACACATCGTGTCAGTTTGATTCTTTCATTTGACGTTCAATGTGTTGAACACCAGCAAGTAGAGATTAAACAAAGACCGAATACATTCAAAATCCACCGACTGCTTAAATGTGGCAAATAATAAAATTTATTTTTAGTATGGTCTTCTATGTCCGTGGAAATAAATACCTATCGAGGTAAACATTAAATACAGAAAAATACACTTAAGACGAAGAAGCTTCTGTTGATTTTTAAAAGTAGATAGCTAAAAAATTAAAAATATAACGTAATAGAGTTTAAAAAAAAACATTATCGATATAAAGATTTATAAATAAGGGTTGTCTCGTTTTAGACCGTCCCCTTTCCACGCATTAGCAAACGTGTATACCTTAGACTGGGCCAAAAAAACATCGACTGTTTTTTGAAAAATATTTTGAAATAAAATATCGTAAAGATTTAAGCCCTTAATATTAATATTTAGAGGTCCCTCTTATTTAATTTAGATTTTTTGTACTTTCATTTTTGCGTCTAAGATTCCTAAAGATATATGTGAACATATATCTTTAGAAAATTAAATTGCCTACAAAAACGCCTTATTAAAAATTTTCGCCAAACAAACCGTTTCAAATATGCTTTGAACATGTATACAGGGTTTCCAAGAATATGTGGACAATCTCCCGGATTCATATAGAACACATAAAAATAATGTACCAAGTTTATCTAAAATATTTTCCTAAAGTCCCTCTTTACAGAGATATGTGCCCTTAAAGAATGCCACTGGAAATCGAATTTTCTTAAATAACTTTTAAATCACTTGGTATTATGAAATATTTTTTAATATGGTAAATACCAGCTAGGACTCCTTAAAATGGAATCCTTGTAAAATATTTGCCTTTATTAGTTCGCCAGAGGCACATTAGTACTTATTATTTTTAGACCCTGTATAATAAATAAATAAAAATATAATTTTTAAATAGCTTAAACCCTTAGCTTAAAAAAGGGGTTTCTGCCCGATATCGATAAAGTGAAGCGTTTTCTAGAAAAACAACATTTTGATTAAATAGGGTCGTATTTAATAATTTTGTTTGTCGGTTCGACATAGGCTTCCTCTTATTTTAGGCATTCTCTAGCTCTTATTATCGAAAATTATGGGACCCACGACAATGTTGCAACATTATTTTTTAGTTTAGATAATAAAAAAACTTGTTTTTATAAGTTTTTAGTACCATTTGCTACAGAATATCCTAATGTTTTTAGATGTCTCTACTAAACAAAATCTTGTTTTTTAGGTCGAAAATGCTTTAATTTATCAACATCTAACAGGAGCACCTTTTTTAGCTAAGGATTTAAGCTACCCAAAAATACTTATTTTATTTCTTTATTATACAGGGTGTAAAAATAAGTAACACTCTTGTATAAGGCCCCTGGCGAACTTATGAAGGCAAATGTTTTACAATGATACCATTTTAAAAAGTCCTTACTTGTAGTTATCATAGTAAAAAAATATTTCAATATACCAAGTACTATAAAAGTTATTCAAGAAAAACCGATTTCCACCGGCGTCCTTTAAGGGCACAAATCTCTGTAATGAGGAGCTTTAGGAAAAAATGTATATAAACTTGTCACATTATGTTCACGTGTTTTATATGAATCCGAGAGATTACCCATATATTTTTGGACATCCTGTATATTTTTAGATTTACTAACCAAAACTAACGAAAAAATAAATATATTGAAAAAAACAACACATAGATTCTTAAAGAAAATTTAATGCTCTACAAAGAAGGGTCTCTTAATGTTTTTAAATAAAATCGTTCTTTTAAAAGTTATTCACAATTTAATTTAAAGAAAAATTAAATTACTATTTTCTTTATTCTTGAACCGAGCGATTTGAAAAGTTCTTTCACTCATTGGAACAAATTGATGTATTACATCATCGAAAATCATAATTTTGCCGAAATATTGCTAGTTGAATATGCCCTTGATATTCAGACGTATTTCTAGTAGCATAAAGAACTAAAGTTGTATATCGTGATAGATTTTTGACGCAGCCTATATAATTGGTATGAGTGTCAAAAAATGCGTAGTTTAAGAAAAAGTTTGACCTGTTTTGTTGTTTTTTCCAAATATGTTTACCTGAATTTTAATTAATATTGTGTTTATGATTGCAGTGTATAGTGAAAAATAATTATCTATATTACTATAATTCTACGATGTTTGACAGAGAATTGATAGTAGTAATATTGTATGGTACCTTATTTACTTTCTTTAAAAACCAACTAAAAAATTTATAATAATAAAAAAATATTTACCTGGAACGTTGTTTATATAGCAACCGTCGACTAAATAGTGCCCATCGGTGGGGTCACACATGGGGGAAAAATCCCCACTATAGACATGGAAGCCCGCACATACCGCCAAAGCGAACCTACATGACAATTGGTACTTTCTTAAGATTATGTAATTAAAAACGGGTTTTTATATATACTACACAACAAAAAAACTCCTTTAAAATTTTGATTTTCTAAAATAATTGTTGTAATAGGCACTGGATTATTTCTTTTGACGTGACAACCTCTTATAATTCGATAGAACCGGCTGCACGCACGAAAAACATGACTCATGCGGCACTACCTCGCTTTGAGGGAGTTCATTTAAGGCTTAAAGTGCAAGCGAGAGCGCGAAACGAGCGACACAATCGGCCTTCGCGTTCGGCAGCGTTCGACATCTGTTTCTCTCCTACTTGAGTGCGCATCCGCGTGGACAGGTGCTATACAATAATACATTTACATGTCAAGTATGAAGTGCAGTGAAAAGTGAATGTGGTGTCAATTGTTTATAGCAAACATTCTATTAGTATTTTCTTATGACGTTGTCACGTTCAACTATCGTCAGTAAACCGAATTTGCAGACAACCGATTTTTTGGAGATATGTTATCTATCATAACCAGAATACAGAGAGTCATGCAAAACTGCTATATTTGCATAATTACCCAATGCTAGCGCCTAAGTATGGTCGGTGTATTACAAAAAACATTAACTTTTTATGCCAAATGTGACAGTTTTGCCTGACCGTCTGTACCCCGGTATACTTATTTTCCTCTCATGTTCTGTCTGGGATGAGTTGGGACCACGTATACGAAGATATACACCATCCCCAAGAACTACCCAGTAGCAGAGTTTTTATTGCAATACCGCAATATCATTGACCAAAATGTGATTTTTCATTTAATTGACTCTATGTCTCGTCGACTTCAGGCATTTAGTTAATTAAGCAAGAAAAGTGAATACGCGTTATTAATTATTAAGTTTTCCCATTAATGTATTTTTTTGTTAGATAATACCAATAATTTAATTTTAAACGACATTTTTTACTTAAATCGAAGCATAACAATAATACTTTCCAATTTATAAATCAGTACAAAACAATACAAGTTTCATAAACATAAACTTATAACGGAAAATAACAAAAAAAAAAAAAACACAAATTTATAGTTAAAAATCCGAATTAAAAGCGACCCACTATGTACAGGGTTTTTATTATATTTTGCCACCTATTTTTAAATATAACCAAGAAGATAAATAAAAACGTTCTGTATAAAAATTTTATACTTTTTATTCTATTATCCTTGAGCATAAAAAAAATCAAATGAACGTTAATAAAAAATTTAGAAAAATGAAGAGATAAACTTTTTTAAAATGGGACACCTTGTATATTATGTTACCAGTAAAAAGATCTTTTAAAAGGCTGTACCAAAATACCACACTTGATATATCTATTTTTAACAGTTTCGGAAATATGGCCATTTAAATTTCCATTACATCTACTACAGCTCACCTTAATGCCGATGCCGTTCGTAGGTAAGTATAATGGAAATTATATCTACTTTTTTTCAGATTTAAGCGGTAATATTTCGAAAACTATTAAATATAGATATATCAAATGTGATATTTTTGTAAAGCTTTTTAAAACACTTTTTAATGGTGACATAATATACAGGGTGTTCTATTTAAAAAAGTTTACAACTTCATTTTTCTTAAGTTTTTCACGTTTATTTGTTTCTTTTTTATGCTTAAAAGATAATAGATGAAAAAGTATGAAACTTTTATTAGACGTTCTTTTCTATCCTTCTTGGTTATAGTTAAAAGCGGGTGGCAAAATATAAATGAAAACCCTGTACGATGCAGTAGAAAATCGTCCGTAAATTCAATAACTTTTGAACGAAAGGTCGCAGAAAACTCAATCTTGACTCTAAACTTAAAATAATGCATTGAAAATTCGGAAAAACGAGTTTCTAAGTAATTTGTTTTAACAAATAGCATGAGCGAGAGTGGTTTTTCACTTTCTTGAATGCTATTTGGTAAAACAGATTACTTAGAAACGAGTATTCCAATTTTTCCACAGGAAAAATTAGATGCATCAGATATAAAATTGTTTCAGTCATCTACGAGGTTTGGCCAAAAACGTAATTTTTCCTAAGAGGAAAGTACCGGTATTTGTGCTCATGTCAAAAATGTTTATAAAGAACAGATATTTAAAATTAGAAATTACTTTTAAATATGCAAGTTTGTTTATTTACAATTTTTTTTTCTGCGATAATGGTGAAATTTTGAGTTTGTACATTAGTGCCCCACATTTCATGATTATAAATACCATATAAGAGTTCCAAATCAACATTTTAAATTAACTGTTGTCAAAACAAGAAGAATGTACAATGCAGTAATGTACAAACTTAAATTTTCTCGATTTTCGCAGAAAAAAAACAAATTTTGTTTTTTTTTCGGAAATGAACAGAATTGCATATTTAGCAGTAAGTTTTAAATTTAAAGATCTTTTCTTTATAACAATATTAGCAAAATACAGGTACTCTACTCTTAGGCAAACATTACATTTTTGCCAAAACTCGTAGATGACTGACATAATTTGATATCTGGTTATTGTATTTTGGGTTTTGAATCATGCAGGACTTTTTATAAGGAATAATTTTTTTTCGTAAAATAAACAATAAAAAGTTTTCCATATACGTATAGACACACTGTAGACTAGGTCGTATGGGCGACAATGTATCAAACATTATTTTCATGGATTTTTTTTGCAGAATCATGTTCAGATTAAAATGCTGATAACGACGATCCATGATGCCAGCTCAAATTAGCAAGGTAGTTGTTGTGACAACCTTAGAATACACCAGGCCGATCTAGGTGCTGTTTATATGGAGACCATAACATAAAGGAAAAGTAAAAAGATTTTTGGGGATTATAAACGAGAAAATACACTTTGTTAAGGAATCAAAAACAATACCTAGAAATTCAAAATTGTTAAATCACTTACTGTACAATTCTTACAAAAAAATTTGAGGATTCCATAAAAATATACAGGGTATCCGGAAAGGTGAGGTCAAAAATAATAAGGGTGATAGAGTGTGCCAAAAAAATGTAAGTACTTTATATAAAGGTCGAACATTATTTTGGTTTACTCTATTACCCCAATCATTTTGACCTCACCTTTCCGGACAACCTGTATATTATGTGAAATTTTTCATTTTTTCATACAGTATTTAAATGATTAACTTGGGCCTAATTGCTTCTTTTTAATTGTTTAAATGAATATAACTTGAAAATAATAATTTTTTGAAAAAATGTAGACTCGTTTTCGGTGAAAAATTAAATAAAATTTTATTGATGCACTTTTTTTTTCTTAACTGTAAAAACAATTGCGGTTTAAAACATATATCTGACCAAAATTCGAGCTGGCATCATGGATCGTCGTAATAAGCATTTTATTTTCAACATGATTCTGAAAAAAAATGCCATGATCTTAATTTTTGATACATTGGCGCCCATACTACCTAGTCTAATAGTCGCTATACCCCGGAACCAGGACCGAAACGGTCCCATTTTTTCGATATAAACTTTTGGCATGTACCCAACAAAAAAACTTCTTAATTCATTATTAATTTTCTTTAAACTTTGAGTCATCCTGTATAATATCAATACTTAAATTTATATTCTACATGACAACAAAACATCTTTTGCAACTAAAAAAACGTCAGAAAGTACACGTATCAATCGTTGTGTGTCTGTATCTGTGATTGGTTCACCAAACAAAAGGGTTAATTCTCAGCAACCAAATGAGAAGGCAAGTATACTACTGACGTCACATGACCTGTCGAAACAGTCTAAGCAAAAAATTCAACAAGCTTACTAGGGGAAATCAACTTCTTACCTTTCAGCAGTTATATGTGGTCTTCCATGATCGGGTCGAATGAAGCTGTTAGTGACTGAAACATTTTTATGAATATATGATGCATATACAGGGCGTCCGAAAGGTCAGCGATAATATTGAAAGGGCTGGTAGAACACACATAAGCACCTAGACAAACATAAGATAACCCCAGTAAAATGTCGTTGGTTTTCGAGATATTAGAACCTGAAATTCGTCAAAATGTCCGTTTGAAACAAATTTTTGATTGTCACACCTACAGAAATTCATATTTTTTTATTTAGATTTTAGTTTTGCTGCACTAAATAGTCATTTCATTCATTAAAGAACAAAACTAGAAGTTCAAAACATTTAATAAGAAATCTACGATGTGTCCACGGATGGACTTAACTATACCTGTAATAGTCCCTGGGCCCGTAATAAAATTCACTTTATGATAATAAGACTTTTAAAACCTTTTTAGGAGGGTTCCTTTTGACAAGTCTACCATGAATATTCATTTCGCCATATATGGAAATGGCGGTTTACCCAGCCTGTCAATGTCAAATGTTTCGGGTGTCGGACCGGGCAAACGCGTCACTTTTTTGTCGGACAAGTTTACAACAATGTTTACATGCAATTTTTAAACATTGTGCCAAAATCGTAAGTGTTACAGTCACGAAACCATAGGGCCCATTGACATGTTTTGGGTATTGAATTGGCGGGTTTCGTAACTGTAATCATTACGAATTAAAAATTGCATGCAAAACAGCGACAAAAAATGTCGCGTTTGCCCGGTCCGACACCCGAAACATTTGACATTGACAGGTAGGGTGAACGGGCCGCTTCCATATATGGCGGTATGAATATTCGTGGTATACTCGTCAAAAGAAACCCCCCTAAAAAGATTTTTAAACTGATTTTATTATAAAGAAAATTCCATTACTGGCTCAGGGACTAAAAAGTTTTTTATTTTGATATTTCCAAAAAAAAAAAATTGGGTGAACGCGCCGCTTCCATATATGGCGGTATGAATTCGTGGTATACTCGTCAAAAGGAACGCCCGCTAAAAAGGTTTTTAAGGTTATATTATTATGAAGAAAATTCTATTACTGGCTCAGGCACTAAAAACTTTTTTATTTTTTATATTTCGAAAAAAATCATAAAAAGCTTTTGCGTTATTTAAAATAGCAGAGCGGTTATACGAGTCACCATTTTGAAACAGAGGGTAATTAAAAATTATCAAAATTTTAGGTGCCAATATCTCCAAATCCATTGCCATTTTACTCAGATCATTTTATGTTCTTCTGTATGTTTATAAGTTGTTTAATCAGCCCATTCAGTATCACCGTTAATTTTTCGGATACCCTATAAAATAGAAAGATAACAAGCACAGCCAAGATTTTAGTACACAATGTTTCTTGAGAATATACATGTTGGTCCAACAAATTATATAGATAGGTGATTATGTTACTAACAATTTAACGCTTTATGGTGCAGTAAGAATAAACTGTTTTAAAATTATACACAGTGTCCCAACTTAACTTTGCTTCTATACAAACTACAGAAACAAATCTAAAATAAAAATGCTTGTTTAAATACACTTATTTTATTGGCAGTTGTCTTAAAAACAGAATTTTTATTGTCAAGAATACGTCAACTTCGATTTTGACGAAATTTGGTTACGGGGGATTTTGGGGCACAGATCATGAATCAGAATTGTTTTTTCGGACACGTTTCGTTTTTTTTTATCTTTGGACAAACCACGAAGGCTTAAAGCCTAAATACTAACGTACCGTGGGGTGTCTTAAGCGAGGTAAGAGGGAGTTTGGTTCTACATTCTAGAAACTCTAGGGATAAAAGAACGAACAAAGTGGGAAGTCGGGGCTTGTCTAGTTGGACCGTATAGGGATGCATGCGCGCGGCCCCACGAGTTTCTCTGTTGGGAACCGTGAGTGGAGGAACTATACTGGACAATTCTTCAGAGCAAAAGCCGTGGAAGTACCTATAAAAAGCGATGAATCCCCGACAGCCCGACGATGGGCAAGAGAAGGAAGCCTTTCTGTAAGTGAAGGATCATTAATGAGACGAATAGCTCTTCTTTGAATCAAATCAAGAATGCTGAGGGTTGTGGGCGACGCCATGCTCCAGATATGAGAACAATATTCCAAGGGAGGTCGGATTTGGGACACATATAAAGTGTATAAATAAGAAGAAGGGGAAAAATACTTTTTGGCTCGAAAGAGAAATCCAAACTTTTTGAAGCTGCCGTGGCTATAGATACAATGTGTTTATGCCAGTTAAGGTTACTTTCAAATGTGACGCCCACAAGATTGAAGGTGTCTTTGCTCTGTTAAACTTGGCCGCTCATAAGTAGAGGATGAGTATTTGATGACTCTTTTCGCGACAAGGAACATGATTGTGTTTTGGATGCATAAAATGGACAAGATTTTTGGCGCCCCAATCCAATATTAAATTAAGATCCTGCGAAAGAGATATCTGCATCGCTCTGCGTTTGTTTTCCAAATCAGGTTTAGTGATGGGTTTAGGCACCTGAAAACTGGAGTGAAGGGTACTATCGTCGGCGAAGCTATGAATGGAATTAGTTGTGGACGAGAGAAGGTCGTTGACGTGAAGAAGAAACAATGTTGGTCCCAGAACTGAGCCCTGAGGCACTCCAGCATTTACTTGGTGAAAGCTTGAAGAATGGCCGTCCACAATAACTGTTTTACGTCGATCAGATGGATAACTAGAGAGCCAAGTACAGAGTTTAGTTGAAAGACCATAGGAGGGAAGTTTATTAAGAAGTGCGGCATGCCAGACCTGGTCAAAAGCTTTGGATATATCAATAGCAATGATCTGGGACTCACCTAGAAACTCAAGAGACTTATACCAGCAGTGTGATACGAAGGAAAGAAAAGAAGATCTGCTGTAGATCTCGGAGATACTTTATCATCAAAGCTGAAATTCAAACTATTCTTAGCTTCACTATATTGCGCCACTTTTTTGCACACGATTCTTAATATAACACTAAATTGGCACACAATATTTTATAAACATCTTTTAAAAAACTATTTTTTAGTTATTTTACACGTTTTTTTTTTCATTAAATTCCAAATATTTTACTCTCAAAACGCTGCAATCATGGATACACCTCTGTGTATGAATGGTTGCAGACATAGCGACTTGATTTAAACCCTTTATATTAATAAAGTTAAAGTCAAAACATGCTTTATTATTTATAAAAAGAAAGGCATAAAATCAAACACATAATTTAAAAAGGTTTTTTAACGTTAAATAAAATATTGTGTGCCAATTTAGTGTTTTATCAGGAATTAAGTGCTAAAAGAAGGTGGAATATAGTAAAAATAAGGATACTTTGAATTTCAACTTTGATGACGAAATCTCGAAATAGAAACGTTTACGAAAATAATCTTTTAGATTTGTGATCAGCGCCCAAAAAAAACCCTAAACAAAGTTTCGTCAAAATCGGAGTTGCCGCAACATTCTAGGCAATTACCGATTTTAGAAGGTAAGTAAATATGTACCTAAAATAAACTAAATAGCTAACCTATCTATTAGTAGTTCTTATAATGGGAGGTAATTAGTACCATATTATCATATTATTTCTCACTTTGGAAGTAACAGACTAATTTAAAAATAATATTATTTTCTTTCTTCAATTTTTACTGTTAATAAGTATATTAACAAACTGTAAATATATATAAACAACAATATTTTTTTGTATCTTGCACGGGGGCGAAGTTATTTTGTGTATAAATAGAGTTGGGACACCCTGTTTATTTTGTAACTAATCACGAAATAATGCAAATTATTTTTCTTGCAGATTTTTAGTTTGGAAGTACATACAGCAAAAAAAATCATGAAATTAAATTTTTGTGTTTCTTTCTGTTTGTCTTTTAGCGCAATAACGTCGCTGTAGAACTTTATAACAGACTTTATTACAATCTAAACCTTATGACCATATATATCTCAGACAAAGAGCCTGACCGCTTTGAGTATTTGTGGACACCTTAGGTGGATTGTGATTGGTTAAAAATGATAATGATAATAGAAAGTAGTAGTATTACCCACACCATACACTATTATACACAAATCCCTGTCAAACATCGCCTAATCGAATTCCTTCACCTCGGTGCGACACTTATTTGACTTTTTACCTTGTATCGATAATTATTTAATACAAATTCACATAAACAGAAGATAAGAGTATTTTAACAAAAAAATAGAAATATTGCCTGGGACAGCAATGAAATCGACTTTATGATAATACCACTTTTAAACTTTATTTAGGGGCTTTCTTTTGACGAGTCTACAACGAATATTCATACCGTCATTTATGGCACCGGCGCTTGAACCCTGTCTGTCAAATTTGACATGTTTCGGGTGTAGGACTGGGCGAACGCATCACTATTTTTTGTCGGACCAGTTTACCACAATTTTTACATGCAATTTTTAAACGTGCCAAAAATTATAAGGCTTACAGTCACGAAACAGGGCCTAAAATTGACATGTTTCGGTTATCGGGCTGAGCGGGTTTCGTGACTGTAACCCTTACGATTTTTGGCACAATCTGGTAAACTTGTCCAACAAAAAGTGTCGCACATGTCAAAATTGACAGGCTAAGTTTAAGCGCCACTTCCATAAATGGCGGTATGAATACTTGTGGTAGACTCGTTAAAAGGAACCACCCTAAGTAGGTTTTTAAAGGATTATTATCATAAAGTCCAGGTACTAAAATTGCCAAGTGATATAGAAATGTGAACAACCCTTGATAGTCGCTTTATTTAATCAATTTCTTCTATATCTGCCTGTCCAAAGAACAGGACATTTAGTGGACGGCACCGGTACTACGAAACGCTAAGATGATTGGTTTGATAAGGCCGCCGCATTTCTGAAACAATTTTTTGCTATGGCCCCCAAAATCTCCTAGCTTTAGTCCCATAGAAAATTTGTGGGATATGTTATGTGGGTGAACTTGATGGGTGTTCACATTTCTGTCATTAAGTATAGTACGCACCCAGTAATTTTGGTTCTTTTAGTGAATTCCACTGATACAATAAATACATTAGAATCCCGCTTTATTTCTTCAAATGAAAAGAAAAACTCGCAATTTTTCACTCAATGGAATTTGCTACAAGAATCTGAATGTGTCAAAGTGTGATCCGATAATTAATAAAAATAAAGTTATAGATAAATTGTGAAGTACCTGGTAAATTGTTGACGTATCCTCCATCCAATAAAAGATGGCCGTCTTGGGGATCGCACAAAGGCGGCATGTAGCCAGATAGAGACATTGAAGCGCGCACGTAGCGCCACAGCGATCCTACGGCAAGGCAAGCTTACTACAGGGTGCAAACCAGTGGCTCGAATTCTTAAGGTAAACTTAGTGGAAACCCAAATGTCAAATGTATGCGATTAATAGATCGCTTTCTATATTTTTCATTGACTTGCAGCAGTTTTACGCATGAAAACATGCTGGTTAAACGCTTCTGTAGAGAAAGTCATGGTTATTCACAAAAAATTAAATGCTCCCCTTATACAGGGTGTTCGAAAATTCCGTCCCTATTTGTTAAGGGGTAAAATATATGAACAAATGTTCATCTTAAAAGTTTTCAAGATACAGAGTGTTAAACTTTTTGGAAAAAATCAGTTTCTTATTATTATCCTAAATATTCGTTAACCAAATTTGATTTTTTAAGAGGCTTATTTAGCCCTAACTTGATTAAATGTATTAAGTCCAGTGCTAAATGGATATTTGTGACAAAAAATGTATGTCACTGGCAAGTGAAAATAAGTATGATTCAACTATAGAAATATATTCAAAATGGGGTCGTAAAGAAGACATTTTCTGTCCCTTATGACAGCCCACAAAGGCCTATATGAAGCACCAAGTACTGGGTACCGTGGGTCCGGGTCTTTAGATATTTAACCCATTTTGTCTTCTTTTTTATTCGATATATCTATCAATAAAAACTTTCTGTGTTAACCGATTTGTTAACTAGCATTTTATCATAGGAAGCGATATATAAACAAAAGACGCACCATTTGACATTTGGTTCTTGTTAAATCTATTAAAGTACTGTTGCTTTAAATTTCATAGAAATTATTTAATTATTATTCTAGGCAACAAAATTAACTGAACCTTTTAAGAAATGAAAAGTTTATCAATGTGTTGATAAAAATATTTTAGGAAATATCTAAATCTATTTTTAAAGTTTACAAAGTCTTTTTTAAATTTATTTAGTTTTGAAAATACTTTCATAAAAATTATTCTCGTTAATAGAGGGTGTTTCCTAATTGCGGTAAGAAAATTTAAGGGCGTATTCCTGAGCCTTTTTCATGAAAAAAGTTCATATAAACATGGGCCATTAAATTTTTCGTTCTTAAGATACAGGGTGTTAAACATTTCAAAAAACTTAAAAAATTCTATAACACTATTTTTTAGCAAAATTTGTTTGGCTAGATATAAACATTATGTAATTAAGTATTTGTTGTTGTTACATTATTGCTAAAAGGGAGTTATAACACTTTATTTTCAAAAGAAAAAAATGTCCTAATGTTTCTTGTATGATGCAGGAATATGCAGTTTACCATTTTTTTTCTGTAAAACTAAGCAAGCTACGGAAAATAATAGAAAACAAATAGTTGTATTTTCAGGTGTTTCAACCGAAACAAAATATAAAAGTTACAAAAAAGTCAGTGGCGTACATTTTTTGGTCAATCATATTAACTGAGATGCATCCCCCGCCGCCAATGGTCTCACTAATTAAAATTAATTTAGGGCTAAATTCACTTCCTATTTTAACAAATACCATAGCCAAATTTTATTAAAATTGGATAGGGCATATTTAAGATATTATTAAAAACCCGATTTTTCTTTTGAAGTTTAACACCCTGTTATAAGAAATATTGAGTAAATCAAAATAGGTTTTGTTAATGAATCGTACTTTAATAATGTTTTATAGAATTTAAAAATATACCGGGTGTTTGAAAAGGTATGGTCATAAAGGATGAGGGTGATAGAGTGACTTAAAATAATGTTTGTACTTTATATAAAAATATTTCAATTATAACTTTTGAACTGTAGCCACACTGTTGTCACCTCTGTCAAACATACATATACATGAAATGAAAAAATCGTGTCACTCTGTATAATACCGACTTACTGAACAGCCGTTTACATAAAGAAAGAAGCATTATTATAAGGTTATTTAGTTGCCAAAATATCATTGGTAGGTACTGTGGTCACAGTTCAAAAGTTATAACTGAAATAAGTTTTTTTATTCTAACTTTGGAGGTCAATAACTTCCTAACGAAGGGTGATAGAACTTTTTTTTATATAAAGTACTAACATTTGACTCCCTCTATCACGCCTATTATGTATGACCATACCTTTTCAGACATCCTGTATTCTCTTTCTTATTTAAGAGAAAAGGTGGGTGGTATTAAATAAATCTTTAACTCTAAATTACGATCTACACTGTACAAATAAAAAGGTTTCTTAGGAACATAACCTTCAAACCGGAATCGCTTTAAGTTAGTAACACACTAGCATGCATTTTAAGTTTTTTTTATACACAAGCAAAAAGTTGGACTTTTGTTTACAATTTTGGAATATTATTTGCTGGTTGACAAGAGAAGCTGCATTTGTCTCTGTATTTTCAGCGATTTAAACTTTAAAAAACCTAAAACATTAACCGACTTCTAAGAATACAGACTTCGTGTTTAATTAGTGAGTCACCCTATTAATAACCGACAACAGAGTGTGTAGTAATAGTCCGATAAAGGGACATTTTAAATACACATAAAAATGGAAACCATAACTTTTTTATCAAATACTTGTTTTGATGTGCACATCAAATTTGTATACTCAAAATAATAAAAATCGCTGCGAGGGGTCGTCAAAAAATATAAAAACTACCCCAGAAACCGCTTTTTCTCAAGAAGTATAATAGTTAGAGAAAAATTTTCAAATAAAATTGATAGAGCGCAAAATGATCTACAAAATTGACTTTAATCATCTTTTCCGAATTCTTAACAGGAAATGAGAAATTTGCATTTAAAAGGTATGATTTAGTCGACCTCAGTCGAAAGACTGAGATATACAAATTAACACATTTTGTCAACAGCGTACTTGAAGTGTTACTGCTGTTGATAAAAAAAATGGTGTAAACTGGGCCAGAGTAAATTCTCCTAATAAGTATTACTAAATTTCAACTCTTTCGGCAAAATTTGTTTTCGTGCATAATATTCTCGTTTGTTGGCGAAAATTAACAATATTTATTATTTAGAAGAATAAAATGAATTGAACAGTTTTACAAGCAATATTACATACAAACCATAAAAAACAAATACATTGATAATTAAAATGTTTTAAAACGTTAGATTTGTCGTACAAAAATTAAACAAAACAAGTATTGCCTATTAACACGTCCCAACACGTAAGAAACCCCAAAAAGCAGGAATATCAAAGAGACAAGCAGAATTTCATATTATACGTACCAACATGTAATTTACATGATTCTAAATTTTCCCACAATTTAAATTTATAGTCATTTTTTGATTTGCTCTTTTTAATTAATGTAGTTAGTCCTTTTATTTTCACCTCTGTAATTTCATCGGTATTACTTAAGAGAGATATATCACAAAGGGTACATAATTTCTCTATTTCCATTTTTATTATTTTAAATGGAGCACAATAAAGTTGAATAAACAAATGAACTAAACACAATGTCACAAACAGGAAAGTTTAAGGCCCGCCGCAAATTGAACCCAGCCCACGCACAGCACACGCGCAGCCCACGCGTGCATAACTTTTTAAAACATGCTTTTAAATGGAGTGGCGCATATTGGACCTAGCCCAGAGCTAGCCCATTCTGCTGCCACCCACGCGTGGATAGGTTTGTGTTCGCCGCACAGATTTCGTGGGTCTTGTGCAGCATGGGTTTGTTTTAAAAATCTGAAATATGGTTGATCCCGAATTGGGTCCAATATGCGGTAAATATGTACGTTTTCGCGTAAATAAATACAAAACATTTCTTGACATGGTCATTAAATATTGATAATATCTAACTTAACAGTTTATAATATTTTATTTAAATAAAAAACAAATTTTCCACGAGAAAATTTTTATAAAAAGGATTGGTAAAGCAAGCTAGGTACTCTTTAAATGACTACAATAATAATATTATACTAATTAGATAGCAATTTGACCATGCCAGGAAATATTTTTTTACGCGAAAACCATAAATTCACCTTTTTTTCTTAAAAAATATTTGCAGTAAATCCTTCACGGACGACAGTGATAAAAAAATTATGTTTTTCTTGTACATCAAAAAATGCCCTGTGATGCATAGAAGACGTCTCCCAAATTTTCAAAAAATATCTGTACTGGTAAAAAGTTATTTAAAAAAAACTTTTGTTTTTCCTAAATTTTAACACTCTGTAGTTTGAAAAGAAGGACGTTTTGGACATATCTTCATATAAAGATTTGTCTTATTTTTCGTTGGAGAAACTCCCCTTAAAGTTTGTCAGAAAAGTTAGTGGACATCCTGTATAAAAACCATTTATATTGTTTAAAAAAGACAAAAATTATTTTTCCAACTAAGAGGTTTTTGATTTTAAATAACATAAAAAAATTAAAGTAAAAAAGTTGATCAAAATCGGAGTACTATCGACGGTTGCCTATTTTACAGCTTTATTGACTCAACTATAAGTAAAGTAGGTTTTATTTATAGACGGCCATGACGCCGTCTATATTACCGCCTTACTATGTTGTTGTCGGTAGGTCGGTGTCGCAAATGCATTTTTTAGAAAAAAATCATAACAAAAAAACGGTAAAAGATAGAAAGTTCAAGTTTTTAAGAAAAAATTGGCCACTTAATGGAGCAACTGTCGAAAAAAATTAAAACAATTGAAGAAAGTTAAATACATGATTTCGCAAAAAATATGACTTTTCAGAAAACGAGGTGAGCGTAACACGATAACTGTCGAGGGTTTTATTTTATCGAAATGAAATTTTGCATAGAGGTCAGAAATGATCCCCGTCAGAACCCTATTGTTTTTGAGTTTAATCGGATGAATAGAAAAAGAGTTACTTACGTTTTTGTAGTAAAAAATTGACCGACTTTAAGCCTTAATAACTCGAAAACAGTATTATAGTAATCATTACGCGGTTAGTAAAAATTAAAAGGGACTCTTTTAGACTTAAAATGCATAAATGGTCTTCTGTTTAAAATGTTTCATTTTCTGTGAGAAATGTTCAAATGAAAAAAAAAAAAAAAAAAAATGACAAAAATTTAAGAATTTTCGCAGGTTTTAATTTTTTTCTTGAAATTGTGACTCCTAATTAAAAAAGTTTAAATGAAATTAGATTCTTTACAAAAAGTTCTATAAAATGAGATATCAATCATAATCGTACCTTTTATACAGCGTGTTTTATAAAGCTTCAAAATTTCCATTTTTTGGTAAAAAAGGGACATTTTTTTACATTTTATTTAATTACAAAAAAACTATTTAAGCTAAAATTCTAAAATAATTCTGGCATATCCACCTCTTGCTCTACAAGATACCAAAATTTTAAGTCGCTGGGTTGAACGCTTTTAATGATACGAATTTTTAAAATTTACTAAAAAAGTGACCACTTTGATCTGGTTAAAAAATATATGAACTGTCAGAGGATTTTAAACTTGCGTCGTTTTTCGTAATATCTAAAAAAATACAGTATACAGGTTGAAAATAAGACTTGGATCGGAAAATTTGGAATTTTTACGTCCGTATGCCGCATTTTACACAAAAATATGCCCGATTTCAATACAAAATCTCGCTAAAAAAAACAGCAAGGGATATTTACAGCGGTGGTCTAAAGTATAAAATTTTCGCGTAAAAGTAAAAACTATATGAAACACACATGATTGTGTATTTCATGTAGTTTTGACTCCACGTATGAGTATGTTACGCACATAAAGTAATACAGGGGGTAATATTAGGTATATAAATTAAGATTCTTTATCCATTATACAGAGCATTGCAGAAAACAGTCATCATAATTTAAAAATAATGGTACTTTTATTTTGTATACAGGGTCTTACATATATACAGTTAGGAAGAATACTGCGGTATATTTAGGTGTTGACATATACGGTTCTTTCCCCCACTCTCGTTTTTAAATTAGGAGTGATTTTTATTTTTATGTGCTACGACATTTTTTTCAACTTTTTATTGGAGGAATTTTGAAAAAAATGGGTATACAGCTATATAGATGTTCCCAAAAAACCTGAAAAATGACAGAAAAAATTTCCCCCACCCCCTCGCCATCTTAATTAATCGTTTCTCGCAAACGAAACAACTGGTTAAAAATATTTTTACATCATTTTATAGGTCCCCCAAATGATTTAAAAAATGTGTAAAAACAATTTTCCGCACTTCCTACCTAGCGTGCGGAAAGTAAAATAAAAATTATCCAAATTTGAAATGTCTTTAACATCTGTGCTATTTGAGATAATTGAATAAAAATTTTGTAGTAGATACCTAGTATTGGTAAATTTATACAAGCGTATAAAAATCTATACAGAGTGTTACAAAAAGTAGTTACATTAACTTAAAAATTAAAAATTTGATATTTAATTTTAGCGTTAGTATTGTGATTAAAGAAATAATTTTCTTTTTGCTTATGTACACTTGTATCAGGTTTCTAAAAAAATATAAAATTTATGTACCGGGTGATTCAAAAAGAAGATAATTGGGAAAATGTAAAAATAGAAAAAGAGTTATTTTTCCGTTATTAATTAATCTACAGTTTTTAAAAAAATATAAAATGTATCCATTTAAATGACTTTTAAAAAAATATAGAAAATAATTATACAAGGTGGGTCAAAAGATTGTACGTAACTTTAAAATTTGAAAATTGAAATTCATATAGTTACTTTATTTAATAACTTATCAAAACAAATATTGGTTGAAAGATGTATACCGACTTATGCTTTTGTAAAATATGTATTTCTAGTATACAGGGTGTTTCAAAAAATTAATATTTTTTTTTTTGAAAAAATGTAAAATTTTTTCACGTTTCTATTTGTTAATAGAATTGAATAAAATTTGATATACAGAAATATGCATAAGTGTTTAATATAAAAACATATAATTCCATTATACAGAGTGTTTGAAAAAATTATTATAAATTTTTAAAAATTCGTTTAAAAATTAAAAATTTTATAATTTATTAGTTATTAAAGATATTTTTTAAAATATAAATTAAAATATACATTATCAAAAACATGAAAAAAATGTATTAATAGTTTTTATACAGGGTGTTGCAAAAATAATATATAGTAAATTAAACAAAAAAATGTTTAAAAATTATTTTTGACCTTAAAATTTTAATCTAAAAAAATATACTTATACAGATAAATTACAATTATACAAACTTATTAAAAATATATTTTTTTTATACGGGATGATTCAAAAAGGAATTATTATAAAAATATTAAAAATATATAATTGGTTATAACTCTTTAAATTTTAAAACTACAAATTTAAAAATTTTATGAGTTATGCAGGATCTTAATTATTTTAATGTTATAATAAAAAAAATATACAGGGTGTATAGAAAAACATCAAAATTATTTTTTTATTTTAAATTTTGAATAATTCCTACAATTTTATTTATGAATAAATATGGATGAAATTTTGGTATATGATATATATAATAAAGAAAATTATTAATATGTATAAAAAAATGATACAGAGTGTTTCAAAAAATTAAAATAATTTTTTTAAATTAAAATTGTAAAAATTCCCACAATTTTATTTATGAATATTTCACGATAAAATATTGGTAAAAGATGTATATGATAGGTTAAAATATTATAACATATACAAAAATAGTAAAATAAAAAAATTAAAATTAATTTTTTTATTTTAAAATTTAAAAATTTCCTACAATTTTATTTATAAAGATATAAAGATAAAATTTTAATATGTGATATATATATAATGGGGAAGAATATAATTATACATAAAAAAATGATACAGGATGTCACAAAAAATTAAAATTAATTTTTTTATTTAAAAATTTCCTACAATTTTATGTATGAAGATATAAAGATAAAATTTTATTTGGCGATATATATAATACCGTAGAATATTATTATACATAGTAAAATGATACAAAGTGTCTCAAAAAATTAAAATGATTTTTTTGTTTTAAAATTTTTTTAAAACATTATTTATATTATTTTTGACAATTTTTTTATTCAAAATCAATAAGCTTGATCAATTTTACCCAAAAACATCAAAAAACTGCAAAAGAATCAATAAATAAACTTTTCTTAATTTTTCTATTTTTTGAAGCATAAAAAAATCCCTAAAAATCGATTTTTTATTAATATCTCGATAACTATTAAGTTCAGAGAAAAAAGTTATATAACTTTTAGAATAGAGAATTTGTAACTACATCTTTTCTATTTTATACAATTTTTTCCATCTCTTTTAGTTTTTGAGATATTTATGACTTTAATTTTTTTAAAAATATTTTTTTCTCAGAAACTGTATTAGATACAAAAAATTGTATTAAACAAAAAATATAGACAATTAAATTTTCCATCTAAATTATTATTTACTAAAATTGAATATCTTCAACAATAACCAAGACATAAAATAAAATATGATTTTTAATGAAATTTTGACCAAAAATGTTATTTTTTTTATTTATAATATTTTTGACAATTTTTTTATTGGAAATCAATAAACTTAATAAATTTTACCCAAAAGCTTCAAAAAACTGCAAAAGAATCAATAAATAAACGTTTTTAATTTTTCCATTTTTTTGAAGGGTTGCATGGAAAAAATCACTAAAAATCGATTTTTAATTAATATTTCGATAACCATTAAGTTTAGAAAAAAAGTTATATAACTTCTAGAATAGAAAATTTATAATTACATCTTTTCTATTTTATACAATTTTTTCCATCTCTTTTAGATTTTGAGATATTTATGATTTTATTTTTTTTTAATATTTTTTTCTCAGAAACTATATTAGATACAAAAAATTGTATAAAACAGAAAATATAGACAATTAAATTTTCCATCTAAATTATTATTTACTAAAATTGCATATTCTAAACAATAACCAAGATATAAAATAAAATATGATTTTTAATGAAATTTTGACCAAAAAATTATAAAAAATTATTTTTTTTTATTTATAATATATTTGTCAATTTTTTTATTGGAAATCAATAAACTTAATCAATTTTACCCAAAAACATTAAAAAACTGCAAAAAATGGATAATTTATTTTTCTTATTTTTCAATGTTTTTCAGGGAGCATGCAAAAAATTCCAAAAATTCGGTTTTTATTAATATCTCGGTAACCATTAAGTTGGAAAAAAGTTACAAAACTTTCAAGGTAAAGCCTTTAAAGCTACATCTTTTTGTTTTATAAATTTTTACCATCTCTTTTAGTTTTTGAGATATTTACAATTTTGATTTTTTTTTAAATATTTTTCTCTCAAAAATTGCAAAAGATACAAAAAATTGTATAAAACAAAAAATATAGGTAATCAAAATATCCATCTAAAAAGTTATTAAATAAAATTACATACCTCGAATAATAACAAATATATAAAAGAAAATGTGATTTTAAACAAAATTTTAACAAAAAATGATAAAAAAAATTAAATTTCTTATTTATATTATTTTGAACAATTTTTTATTTTGAAAATCAATAAACCTAATTACTTTTACCTAAAAATAACAAAAAACTTCAAAAAATGGATAAATTTCTTATTTATATTATTTTGAACAATTTTTTATTTTGAAAATCAATAAACTTGATTACTTTTACGTAAAAATACCAAAAAACTTAAAAAATATATATAGTATTTAAGATAGAGTGCACCTGATAGAGTGTACTGTTTATAGGAATTGTGCATAGGTATCTATAGTTTATACAAAAATAAAGAAGCGTTATACAGGGTGGGTCAAAAAGATGTTATATTGAAAAAACCTTAAAACTAAAATTGATTTAACTACTTTATTATACCATCTGAAGATTAATGAAATTGAATAAAAATAAAGATTTAAAAACCAATTGATAACATTTGAAATAATTGTAAATAAAAATACTAGTAAAGGATTTGCTTAGTTCTGGTTTGTTATCTGTAATAGTATATTATGTATAAATCAAAACTGTATAACCTATTTCAGCTAAATCGGTGTTGGGCCGTCTATATCCCCTCTTAGTCCGAAGGAGTGAGAGATTAAAAATATCGTAAAAAAATCAAAAGTATTTAATTGTGTAATATGTAACAGACTTATATTTTTGCTTAGTTTGAAAAGTTGTAAAAATGTGTTTGTTTTTTTCTGCTTATTTAAATAAGCGCAAGCAAGAGCTTTGTATAATCAGTTTAATTTTGATCACTTTGCTATATTCGCTTAAACAGCAAAGTGATCACTAAAGTAAAAACAAAAGAAATACCATAGTAACGTTTCGTTTCCGTTACCATAGTTACGTACCAATATTAAGCTGATTGTAAATAAAAAGGTGTAAAACAACGAGTTGTCTTTTTTTGTACAGGGTGTTTCCGAATGGTATGTAAATTGAAAGAACACATTTTTAGTATGTTTTTATAAGTAAATCGGTGGACAAACATCAGGGCCGTCTATATATTTCTTGTTAAAATTGTGTTTTTATTATAAGTTTTATTAAAAAATCCTAAATATCTTAAAACAGCGCACTTACGAGTGTAAAACTAAATTAAAGTACTACATATATGCAAAATTGTATGCTGAATTCGCTTCTGTAAACAAAAATAAAAGTTACAATTAAAAAAACTAACTTCTTAGCCATAACTTTAACAGAAATATTGCACTTTCTCGGACAATTGGGCCACCCGACCCGGAATATGTACTAATAATATTCAAAAAAATTGTTTATCTGAAGTCATTAGTACACATTTTAATATTTTTATATACACCGTTTTTGCGAAAAGCGACCAGAGCGTTTGTGGTGCGCTACCCTGTATACATTTCTCCAAAAACGTTTTAGCACAAACATGCCTGACTGCTACCACATACATCTAACAATTCATGTTTTCCTGTTCTAAATGTTTAATAAATATATTTTGCTACTGTACAAAAAATAGTAGATATGTCCAATTTGTTATTTTCCGCGGCATTATTCCCTATCAATACAGCTCATGCAGGTGAAACAAACGCGTCGTGCGAACCTAGGTTTCTACCTGACGGCAGCAGGTTTGTCAGATTTTTTAAATGCAGCAACTGACTCGATCAGCTTTTATGACTTCTTTTGAATGAATATAATACCTTTTAAATGCAAATATCTCATTTTCTGTTACGAATTCGGAAAAGATGACTAAAATTAATTTTGTAGATCATTTCGCGCTCTATCAATTTTATTTGAATTTTTTTCTCTAACTATTATACTTCTTGAGAAAATGCGAAAAAAGCGGTTTCTGGGGTACTTTTTATATTTTTTGACGACCCCTGGCAGCGATTTTTATTATTTTGGGTATACAAATTTGATGTGCACATCAAAACAAGTATTTGATAAAAAAGTTAGGGTTTCCATTTTCATGTGTATTTAAAATGTTCCTTTATCGGACTATAAAGTACGAACGCTGTTAGTTCAACACAGCTAAGTTATCAACAACCAAATGTTTACATACAAAAGCACCGACTTGTCATGTATTTTTTACGATAGGCATCGCTTAATTGTAGCACAGAATAACTTAGATTTATAGAATATTTTAAATAAAGCCTTCTTATAAATTTTGATAGTTCAAAAAAATTGCGCAAATATGTTATGACCTATTAAATATCCCGCGGCACTTGCACTTCCCCTGGGTACAAATTTGCAAAGGAATTCGCGAATGGCTTAGATTTTGATTTTCTACTTATAAATATTTCTAAATGAGGCCCTCTGATAAATTTTTATAGACAAAAAGAATTGCGCATTGAATTTATTAACTATCAAATATTCCACTGGGTCACCTCCTAATTTTAGTTGCCAGTTTCATCTTAGTGAAAATTGCACAGTCATGTTTTTAATTGTTGAATGTGACAACCACATCCTAACAACAGCTTTGTTTATTTAATATGTCAGTTTTGCATTTCATAAATTTTGCAAACATTTTTGTATAAAAATGTCTCTGTGTCTTTAATAATTAATAGTTTTTTTAAGATTAGGGTTTGTTGTATTGTTAAATACATTATTTAGAAAATTACACAGCCCCACAAAAAAAAACTTGGTGGTCCGAAAGACTAGAATATGGTATCATTCGGGGTCGCTGAATTCGACTCTGGGGTAGGTTTGACCCTATCAGGTCAGAGTCAATGTCATTTTAAGGTCAATTACAGCCAAACAAGTAAAAAAAAGGTGAAGGTTTCAAAGACCAGACCTTGGTATCTTTTTGTTTTTGGGGTCGCTGAATCCGAATCTGGGGTCGGTTTGACCCCATCACGTCAGAGTCAAGGTCTTTTTAAGGTCAGCTGATCAAAATTCATCGAAAAGGGACCTCACGCGTTGCCAATTTATGATTTTGGAATTGCTGAACCCGAATCCGGGGTCAAATTGACCCAATGAGGTTGAGATCAAGGTCATATCAAGATCAAATCATCAGAAGTTAATGTAAATGCGCCAAAATTATGATTACTTGGGGTTTTGGGTCGCTAAATCCGAATCCGTAGTCAACTTGACCTTCCCGGATTGGGAATAATCGACCCCAAAAATATAAAGGTACCACGTTTGTGGTCTGTTTTCAATTAATTTTGATGATTTGACCTTGACTATGACGTGATGAGGTCAAACTGACTCCAAATTCAGCGACCCCAAAAACATAAAGATACCACGTTTGTGGTCTATTCTTAATGCATTTTGATGATTTGCCCTTGAAATGACTTTGGCCCTGACCTAATGGGGTCAAACCGACACCAGATTCGGATTCAGCGACCCCAACCACATAAAGATACCATGGTCTAGTCCTTCGGACCACCAACCCTTATTTTTTTGTGGGGCTGTGTTATTATTCCTTCATTTGATAGTTTCACTATATTTAAGTAATTTTCTCCCGAAGTTACACTCGTGCATCAAAACAATCAGATAATATAGCTTTCAAGTGTATTGCCTTTTAAAAACTACTCTCGTTCATTTTCACATTGTCGAAAGTACCCTCCTCCTTCGGAGTCGGGCTCTTTCGACAAAATATGAAAATGAACTCTAGTAGTTTTTAGGCAATACGCTTTCAAGCAAAATTATCGATAATTTTGATGCACTTGTGTAATTACCCCCGACAACGAAAAATTAAATCGCGAACGGCTTTGATTCTAATTTTTTAGTATTAAATATTTCAAAATGAAGCCCCCCTGATAAATTTTGATAGTCAAAAAATTTTGTGTATTGAAGTTATGAACTATAACAACTGGTCCACCTCCTAATTTTAGCCGCTACTTTTAACTTCGTGGTAACGAAAAAAATTGTAATTAAGATAGTCTATATTCTTAAAAGTTTTTGGTATATTTCAAGTCAGTAAGTAAGACTGTCATCCTAAAGCTTATTTTTAAGAGAGAAAAAGAGATAAAAACCTAAATACTTTTAAATGTAACTTAAAGATTATTTAAAAAATACATTGAGGTAGCAATACAGCAAATGAAAAAAGGAAAATTAAAATTCTGTGCGATGCAATGATATCTATGTGCAATTATCAAGAAGCATTAGAAGTATTGGTGTTTTGCTTTCGACGATTTCTACTTTTAAAAGATTTTGATTTTTGCTTAACATTTATTTTATTATAACTGTCCATTGTTTTTTTGGAATTGAAGAAGCTGATCTTTTCAATGTTCTTAAATATGCAATAACAATCCATACAGAGGAAAAGACAAAACACAACATGGGCTGTATAATAAAGGAATAAAGGTTTAATGCATTTTAAATAAAACATACGCCCTTTTTTATCAAGTTTCATTAGCCTATATTTGCATTCGCTTTTTGATCCGCCAGAGTGAAATTTAAACAACGTGTTATGATACATTTGCATCCAAGTTGCGCAATTTTAAAATAACGTTCTGCTTTTCAAATTTTATTTGTCAATTTTAGATTTAACATACAGTTACATTGATAAAAAGGGCGTACAAGTATAAAAAGAACAGGTAACCGATATTATTATTGCATAAAATCGGCTTTTATCAATGATCTTTATTGGAGGTTAGTAACTGTCATACATTTTCAATAAAAGAAAACCTTGGCGTTCACCTCATTTCTAAAAATATCCGGTGGCAATGTTTAAGAAATTTTGTTTTTTTAGCAGTCATCAAAGTAGAAAAAAGATAAATACTTACTTAGAGTTTTTATTTATTTTAATTTAATTTATTAACACTTATGTCCATGCCCGACGCTAATGCTTTAAATTGATATGTTAACCTCCTATGATATGTGTTAACCTCCTTCAAACAGTCAGTTTTAGGCATTTTCAAACATTGATCCAATATTGGGTAACTGTTTTAAGATTTACTGGGAATTTTGGTTGTTTTCTGAACATCTATGTTTCATTTGGCCTTCATTCATCGCCTTCGTATCAAAACAAAGCATAACCCTTTTGCTTTGTTCTTGGCCGTGCAGTTACTTTTAAAGATTTTAGCAATATTTAAGCTGTAAATAATTAGTAAATATCATATTATTGTGTTTTGTACTTTTTTCTCTTGTAATAAACGCGACACTGTGGCGACATAAATTATTAAAACCTTAAAAATTGACACTTCTGTTTAACCCGACTAATCCTGACTTTCACCTGGGTCAGCAGGATCTAACCCAAGGTAAGGATCCGATCAATTTATGAACTTGGGTAGAGATTGGCAAATCCTTTTTTGAACGGGTTTTTATGGATCGGGTTAACTCAAGATCAATATTTGAAAAGGCCTTTAAGAAGCCGGTTTTACATAAAAAGAAGGAAATGTATTTCTCTTTCAAATCCGTGTAAGCCTTTTTTACGAATATAACTGATGTTTCTTTGTATAAAGATAATTAAAACAAAGTAAAAATGACACTCTGGATGCAGCTACCACATAACACGGAGTAAGTAATCGTTATGTTTAAGTAAATGTACGCAGTATAGATAATATCTGGATAAGATCTGTATTTTGTATGTCATATCTACGTAAACAAAGCACATATTAAACTATACTATAATTTGTAAAAAAGGAAAACAACCAACAAGTAGTTGTGCAACAGTAGGCCTGGGTTGCTTATAGTGACGAAAATTTTTGTGCGTCAGGCTCCAGGGCTTGAAGCTCTTGAACTGCTCTAAAAAGTTGGTCACTGGAACGCATCCTTAGACAAGGAAAGGGAGATGCTTTAAGAAATTTTAAAATTTTGTTGTTTTTAACCTTTCTTGGCTTTATAATAATAATCTCTTTTTAATATCTAATTTAATTTTAAATAAATAATTTTAAAAAATCCATCCTTAACCATAAAAAAACACGTTTGAAGCACAAAAACCCAAAGAGGGGGTTGGTGCATGAGGGACAAGAGGAAAGAAAAACGGAGTAGCTCAGGTGCATAACACTTTCCGTCACTGGAACGTCATAAAGTAGAACGAAATGCTCCTGAGCTACTCGGGAGCGCTCTATTTGCGTCACTGGAAAGACTCAGCTGAATGCTTCGGGAAGCCCTTATTTTTGACGTTAATTGAATGACATGTTATCCATGTTATACAGGATGTCTTAGAATAATTAACAAACTCTTAAGGGTGTGACTTAGATGAAGAAGAGTTTAAATAAATCCATGGCATAAATGTCTTAACTTGAGATACTAGGTTAAAAAATATATCTATTTTTATAAAATCTTTAACTACTTAAAATAATTTAATGAAATTTGGTACACAGCAACTCTTCTAATAAAAGGTTGTATCTCATGCACAACATTTTGTTTTTCTTTTAGTGGCGTTAGAGCTGAATGTCTACTAAATATTTCTAATGATAGATATATTATGCCACTGTTTGTTTTTTGAATAAAAATGATTTATATAATTTTACCAAATGACTAAGGCTGGGTTCAGACCTTGTTGGAAAACTCTGTATCTTTACCAGTTTAAAAATATGCACGCTATTTCCAAATTTTATCTACACAACGTAAATTTACTTGAGGCCAACATTATACACACAAAATGACTGACAAATTACAAAAAAATATATAAACAATTATGTTTCACACAAACTTTTCAGAGGTGCATCAAAACAATGGTAAACCAATCACAAGAAATCACATTTTTAAATCGTTTTATATATTTTCTACTAAAAATTTCGTTAACACACTTTGTAAAAAGCTCTAAAATTTACCAAAAAAAGCAACATTATTTAAATTTAAAAAAAAACACTTATATAACTACTAAAACAGTTATTAAAGGAAAAAAATAGAGTGTGACTGGGAATATGTGGGCAATCTCTCGGATTCATATAGAACACATGAAAATAATATGACAAGTTCCTATCCCTTTTAACTGAGATATGTGCCCTTAAAGGTTTCGCTGGAAATCGGTTTTTCTAAAATAACTTTAAGAGTACTTGGTATAATGAAATATATATATTTTTTTATATGACAGAGATTACTAACGACTCCTTAAAATGGTGCCCTCTTATGACATTTGCATTCATTAGGGCGCCAGGGGCGGACTTGCCCTTACACAATAGTGCTAATTATTTTTACACCCTGTATATTAGAGAAATAAACGTAGTATTTTTGGATAGCTGGACTCTTTGCTAAAAAAGTGTTTTTGTTGGTAATCGATAAATTGAAGCGTTTTCAAAAAATACAATTTTTCCCTTAAATAATAGGTTATTGATTATGTACTTTAAAAAGGAACTACAACGTTAAAGGGGTTTTATACGGTCAATGGACCCCCCACTATAAAAAAACCGCGAAGTGCTACCATTTGAAGGGGTACGTTTTTGAAAACGGGGGAAAACAGCCCCGTTTCAGTTTTTTAGGTTAGGTCAAAAACTAAGCACTTTTTCCAAACAGCAGTCAACAGAAAAGTTGTAGGAAATTAAATTTTCCATCGATTAATGCTTCTTAAATTATCAAAATGACGCAAAGTAAAAAGTCTTTAGGGTTTATAGTATTTAAGATACGAATTTTTAAATTTTGTCACTCACACTGTTTTTCGGCAATTTTACCTATTTTTTCGCAAACAATGTTTTGTAACTCCTTTCTAGGCAGTTTTAGGTATAGCCAATGGTATATTCAGTTGAACGAGAAAACAATTATTTTTAAAATTATAAAATGGTTTATCGTACGAGGCTCTAAGACTATTTAAAAGTAAGATATGGTTCTTCAAGTTTTCTACTTTCAACGATATCTAACCTTTACGTATATCTTTTTAATTTCTCGTTATAACTTTTTTTCCTTCTACATTTAAGTATATATGTATGATGTAAAATAAAAAAAAAGCCTATTTTCTTATCTTTAAAATGGTGTCTGGTAAAAAATGCTAAGATTAATTCTAAACAAAATATGGTTAGTTAAAATGTCATACTGCAGCGATTTTTGATCATTTTTACGTAAATTTTCTTAATTTCTCGTTATAACTTTTTCCTTGTGCATTTGGGTATATATGTGGCTAAATAAAGATAAAGGCTTTTTTGTGTACCTAATTTAGTCACAATTCAAAAAAATAATAATTTAAACATCTATTTCTTCCTCAGCTTTACTATCTTCTTCCAAAATTTTAGTTTTATTAGAGTTGTAGCAATTGATACCTAAGCAGTTATTGCAGAATATGGAACCTTTAATACCCAATTTTCTAAAACCACAGTTTCTTGTACATCTTTTCGTACATCGACAGGCTATTTTGTCAAGCAAACCTTGTAGCGTAGGAGCTTTAATAGTAAATATTGGAATTAATCCATATCTTGAATTTTTATACTCATATGTGACTAAAAAATAGTAACCTTGGCTGAAGAGTCATATTTTGAAATCGGTGTTGTCGAAATCATATACAAATTATAGGATGTATGCACATTTAAACGACAGCCGTGGGTAATAGAGGTTGGTAATGAGCGGGGGTAATAGCCGCGGGTAATAAGCCATATTACTTGTTTAAAATAACATAATGTACACATTATTAAACCGTCATAGAAAAAATACAAATTAAAAAAAAACTTAAAAATTAACTAAAATCGTTGCAGTATGACACCTTGACTAAGTATATTTTGCTTAAAATTAACCTTAGCATTTCTTACAATACACCATTTTAAAGGTAAAGAAATCGGCTTTCTTTTTTATGTTACATCATATATACATAGACGCACAAATAAAATGTTATAACGAGAAATTAAAAATATATACGTAAGGATTAGGAAAAATTGTTGAAAGTAGAAACTTGAAAAACCATATCTTACTTATAAATAGTCTTAGAGCCTCTTATGCGTAGAAAAGAGTTACAGAACATTGTTTGCGGAAAAATGGTGTGAATGGCAAACTTTAAAAGATCGTTTCTCGCATACTGTAAACGCTAAAGACTTCTACTTAGCGTCATTTTTTAAAGAAAGAATAGGTTTTTTTGCTTCGTTTTTAAGTATATTTTTGTGAAAAATAACGTTTCTTTTTTTTTTTTTTTTAAGCGTTATTCGATGGAAAATTTAATTTTCTACAACTTTTCTATTGACTACTACCTGGAAAAAGTGCGTAGTTTTCCTAACCTCAAAAAACTGAAATAGGGCTGTTTTTACCCCGTTCTCAAATACGCACCCCTTTAAACTGTAGAACTCCACGGTTTTTGAATAGTTGGGGGTCCATTGACCATATAAAATAATAAAACTCCTTAACATGAGCTCCCTCTACACTTATGCATTCTCTAGCTTTAATTATCGAAGATTTTGGAACCCTCCACAATGCTGCAACATTAAATGATATTAAACCGGAGTACCTTTTTTTTAGCTAAGGGTTTAAGCTATTTAAAAATACTACTTTTATTTCTCTAATATACAGGGTGTAAAAATAATTCGCACTATTGTGTGAGGGTTGAGGGGATTGCAAGAGAGTATCATTTTACGAAGTCTCTAATAATATCTGTAATAATAAAAAAATATTTTATTATACCAAGTACTATAAAAGTTATTTAAGAAAAAACCGATTTTCAGCGGCGTCCTTTAAGGGCACATATCTCAGTAAAGAAGGGCTTTCAAAAAAAGTTTATAGGAACTTGTCAGATTTTTAATGTATTCTATATGAATTCTATAGATTGCCCACATATTTCCGGACACCCTGTATAGTGTGTTGTTGTAAGTTGGCATCATGAGAAATTTTGTTAATATGAATTTTACCAAAAACAGTTATTCTTTATAAAATGTTCTGCATAGCCCAAAACCTAAAAGGCAACGAACAGATATGAAATTGCTTCAGTCATCTACAAGGGTTTGACAAAAATGTAATCTTTGCTGAAGAGCAAAGTATTAATGTTTTTGCTAATATCGAAAAAATGTCATAAAGCAAAGAAGTTTAGAATTAAAAATAAATATTAAATATGCAATTTTATTTATTTATAGGAAAAAAACTTTTTTCTGTGATATTAGTCAAAATTTAAATTAATACATTAGTGTATTGCACTAATTTTACAAACTTACATTTTTATCGCCATCAAAAAAAAAGAAAATAAAAAAAATTCTGTAAATAAAAAGTTTGCATATCAAACTTTAATTCTTAACATCATTTCTTTATAACAGTTTTTGCTATTAGCAAAAATACAGGTACTTTACTCTTGAGCAAAAATTATATTTTTGTTCAAACCTCGTACATGCCTGATACAAGTACATTTCTGATAGTTATCTTTTAGGTTTTGAACCATGTAAAACTTTTTATAAAGAATAACTTTATTTAGCAAAATTAATAATCATCAATTTTAGGCGTTCAACCAATTATAACCGCGGTAATAATTGGTGACAACTTTGACGTGTAATGCATTGTTTAAACGTCAACATAACCGATTGGTACATACAGTTTTAGAATTGGTTCTTCGCCTAAAATTGATGAATAAAACAGTTTTTATATGACGCCAACTTATAAGGATATAGACTTTAAAAAAATAGATAAAAAATGGTCATCCTATAAAACAATGACAAAAGAAACACTTACCATGGGTATGTATTCGCATGCAAGAAGAAGTAATGTCGGTAGTGACTGTAAAGTACGGCAACCACAGGTCCTCTATAAGGGTATCCCCCAAGGTACCCTTGATGGTTTGGTTAAAATCCCGCCCGCTGAACATCGACGTCATTGGGTACGTGAGGTCCAAGATTTGGCGCCACCACTGAGTCATTTTCTAAAAATATATACAGGGTATCAAAGAATGTTTTTAAGAAAATATAAGGGCAGATTTTACAGCAGAAAATATAAAGAAAGGTTTATATAAACATGGGTCCGCAAATTTTTCGTTCTTAAGATACAGGGTGTTAAACTTTTCAAAAAACTGAAACATTTCGAAAACACTTATTTTAGTAAAAATTGTTAGACTGGATACAAAACTTATTTAAATAAGTATTTATTGTTGCTGTTACATATTAATTTTCTTTTAAAAAATTATAAAACCTAATTTTTAAAAGAAAATGTTCTCGCCATTGTTCTTTTATGGTCTAAAAATATGCAATTAAGTGGATTCTATTTTTTCTCTTAGATAAGATACGAAAAAAAAGAGACATAAAAGCTCTATTTTTATTCGCTAAATCTACAGAAAGCACAACAATTTTACACAAATTTACGCAGTTAGTGGCGTGCCGTTTTATTCTTAGAAATATTCCTTTAGTTGCCACGCAAAACGCCACTAGACTTATTAAATGTAATTAAGTTAGTGATAAATAACCCCCTTAATGCCATAAATATCATTCCCAAATTAAAACAAAATTGGGTAAAGGACATTTAACATATTTAAAAACAAAAACAATGTTTTACAAGTTTAATACCCTGTATCTTAAGAACAAGGGATTCGGGAATCCATGTTTATATGAACTTATTTTAAATATTTTCAATAGTAGAATGGGCCCTTAAATTTTTTTACTGCATTCTGTAACACCCTGTATATTTTTTTATTCAAAACTGAATTACCCCACTTATTTCCTGTTTATTTATATTTATATTATTTATATAGATTTTCTTTGGGTTACAAACAGGAATAATGTCCCCAAACAGTAACCACTATTTACTGTTCATGTATTGAAATACTCACCTTTGACCATTCTCTAGCTTGTTGCGTCACAGTAGTAATGTTTCTTTCTTTACACCACAAAGCACCCATAAAAGCACCAATCGATACACCGGCAACCATGTCGATAGGTATACCAGCTTCCTATAAACGGTAATAAACTAAGTGACATATAAAATTTATTTTTATTTATTTAATGTAAACATTTTTAGCAGCAATTTTATTTCAATATTGTTATGTCTACTAAAAGAAGCCCAAACAATTCTTTACTATAGCCATCGAAATTTCCAGGCCTTACTTCCATTGAATATGTGTGAGACAGAGTGGGTATTATTACCTGGACTTCCCAAATGCTATAATTTAACATTAATTACAGCAAAACGAGGCTTCATGATATGGTCGCTTTAAAGGTAAAACTCACTAAGTAACATTTTGTGGTTTACGAAATAAGTATTTTATACAGGGTGTAATTTGATTGATGGCTAAAAATACAGGGTATGATTCCCTAGCTTATTTTAGGAAGAAAGTTTATATGAACATATGTCCCAAACATCTTAACTTTTGAGATACATTTTCAAAAAACCAAAAAATTTCGAACACACTTATTTTAGTAAAAACTGTCATACTGGATATAAACCTTATATAAATAAGTATTTATTATTTTTGTTACATAATTGCTAATTAAAAAGTTATAAAACCTAATTTTTAGAAGAAAAGATCCCGCAATTCTTCTTTTATGGTCTAAAAATATGCAATTAAGTGAATTTTTTTTCTCCTAAACTAACCAAGATACGAAAAAAAAAAGTTAAGACATAAAAGCAATATTTTGATTTGCATAATCTTAAAAAAGCAAAAATTTTACACACATTTACATAGTCAGTGGCGTACCCTTTTTGTGTTGGAAATATTCCTTTACTTGCCTCTCGAGTCGCCACTGGAATTACTACTAAATGTAATGACGTTAGTGATAAATTACCCCCTCAATGCCATAAATAATATTGCCAATTTAAAACATAATTGGGTAAGGGATATTTAAAATCTTTAAAAAAATAGAGATAAATTATACCCTAATGTCAATAATATGGCCAAATTAAAACAAAATTAGGTAGAGAATAGTTAGGATGTTTAAAAAAATAGATAATTTTTTTGAAATTATAACACCCTGCATCTTAAAAATTAAGAGGTTTAGGACATAATATGTTTATATGAACTTTTCTTCCCAAAATAAGCTAAGGAATTATAACCTGTATTTTTAGCCATCAATTAAATTACAAACTGCATAAAGTTGGTAATAAAAAAAAACAAGAACCGTCCTTTGCCGACGAATTGTAACAGCAAAAAAATATATATATACAGGTGTGGAGAATCTTTATCCGCCCTTTGCAATTGCCCCAGTGGAATAGCCTCTATTCCTCTCGCTCTCGCACAGAGAGTATTACTGAATCACATAAGTTCGACTGAAACAGACGATGCGATGTTGTCTAATGCACAAATTTTCCCTGTTCTCTTTGCTTACATCCAAACGTACTTCCCTATCAGGACACCGGCGCCGACGGTTTTCGTCTTGCGCGCAGCGTTCGGGTATTCAACAGTGTTGCCAGAGACTTTTTTGGGGATTTTTAATGACAAGGGAAAAAGGGAGTTTTAAAGTAAAAACGGAGATTTTTAACGATTTATAAGGTAGTCTACTCTGATCGCCATAAAACGTTCTTAACGTTGAATATGGCTATATTTTGAATTATAAGAATGGTGTAAAAACACATTTTTAAAGGTACGTTTAGATCTGACTTTTATTGCACGATATTTACGTCAGATAGAAATTCTGGCTAGTGTAAACAATCAGAAATTTATATCAGACATACATTTTTGACCGTTAACATTAGCCGGAATTTCTATCTGACATAAATATCTTGCAATAAGTGTCGGATGTACCATTACTTTTACTTACTTTTTTATTTAAATTCTCATTTTTACCTAAACCTTTTTTTTTTGGTTGTCAATTTCTTTGGTGTGAAAATACATTTTTGTCAATCAAAAGGCGGCCCTCAATTGCGACCTTACATCACAGGGGTTTCTAAATTATCCCAAAAAAAGGATTTTTGGAACCACACGGGGATTTTTATCGTAACCCAACTGGCCACACTGGCATTCAATTCAGTAGCATGGTTACACGCATGGGGAGTGCAACTCATATTTTTTGGTGCATTTTTTACGTAAATATTAAATATTTGAGTATCCTAAAAAATATTAATTTAAATGCATTAAATTCTGTATAGTTGGAAGAATATTTTTTTGCCATTTGGGTCTAAACAAAACTTTCAAAAAAATAAAGTAAATATAAAAAAATTATTCTCTAAAAAAATAAAAAGAACGTAAAAGTATTTCTAACGAAAATGTTTATACAATTTGGAAAATCTTTTTAAAATCTTAGTTTATTATGGTTCTGAAAGAGACCATCATTTTTAGCAAGACAATATTTCAATCTGTTAATAAATTCGGTTCTCTTTGGTTTTCAAGCATTTGAGGTGATATGCTTATGACCATGGCTGTGCCTACCGGGTGGTGCAAGTGGTGCAAAGCACCAGGGCGCAATACTGCAGGGGCGGAACTTTTGAAAAAAGGGCGGAAATGCAGCAGTATCACAGACTTTCCGTTCCTCAATTAATGGAGGTGCAAGTGGCACCTCATCATTACACATGCACTTCCTACAATTTCGTTAAAAGCCAATGGTTTCAAACTTTTTAATAATTTCAAAAATTGTACTTTTTACTGGTGCAGGACCTGCTTTAAATAATGCAAACCATCTAAATATTTCTTCTGCTGAATTACCAGCATAGTACCACTTAATAATTTGTACTCTTTGTCAACGATATTGACCAAAACTTTTAAAAAATCTAATTTTAGCAGGATTAGCAGCAGTTTGCAACACAGCAAACGGCTTACCAGTAAAAATAAAGTAAAAAGGATTCTAGTCGACCCGACTCCAAAAAAAAATCTGTCCCCAAGCCTAGTTCAAAAGGCCCTAAATTGATATTTTAATTTTTCCTAAAAGTCCCTAAATTTAAAAAATTAAATATACATTATACAATTACATTTTAAAATCACAAAAATAAAGTAAAAGTTTATTACCATTTTAAATACTATTATTATTTTAATTTTACCCTGAAATTTAGGGCAAGTCGGCAACCCTGTACTTGACAGCTGAGAAGCGCAGACACGCCCGTCTGGATTTCGTCTTATGGTACCTCTTTCGCTGGACTCTTTGTTTGACCTCCGAACAGTGCGGACGTGCGTAGAGGACTACAAAGTTCTTCCCGGAGTGGCGGCTAGAGGTGTCGTATGAACGTTTTTTACCTTCGGGGATCAAGGAAAGATTCACGCTAAATTGACGACATCTTTCTTTTGGATCTAAGCGCTGTGAGCGAAGATTCCTATAAGCTAATGGTATCCTGTTTGGTGATGAACACGAGGTATTTCTCAAATGGCGGGAAATAGATGGGCGTGCCATGGAAACTGTCAGAAGTGAAAGTGAAGGTTATATGTAACACCAGTAGCAGATCTTGGTTTGACAGTCGACAATTTATGCATTGCATCGAACATTGAATTATTTGTTTTCTTTTTGGAATTTCTGGGAGCTACGAGCTCGATTATCCAGATTTTCCGCCGACGAAGCCCTGGAAAGCATTGACCGGAAGGGGGAGAGTGGTGGATTGGACCTGAAGGGACCAAAACCAAGAAAAAAATAGAAATAGAATAGAAACCTCTTTCGCTGATTATACAATTTGGAAACGTGACTTCCAAAAATTTTTGAACTTCCCTGGCGTTATGAGCCGGACAACCATCTTGTCGATACCCAATTTCTACAAAATTGACATTGAGTGCCTGAACAGCTGGAATAACCTGATTTCTCAAAAGATTCAAGTATTTGTTGGCATTTAAATTTCCCTCAATAAAAAAAGGGCCAATGATATTATCGCCCAAAATGCCAGCCCACACGTTTTTTTTTTTTTTCTTTGGACAAACCACGAAGGCCAAAAGCCTAAATACTAACGTACCGTGGGTGTCTTAAGCGAGGTAAGAGGGAATTTGTTGACACGGGACTTAAATACTTGAAGATTTGGGGGAGGAAAGACGTCCGCGGGCAGCAGGTTCCACAATCTAGAAACTCTAGGGATAAAAGAACGAACAAAGTGAGAAGTTCGGGGCCTGTCCAATTGAACTGTATAGGGATGCATACGAGCGGCACCACGAGTTTCTCTGTTGGGAACCAAGAGGAGGGACTATACTGGATAATTCGTCGGAGCAGAAGCCGTAAAAGTATCTATAGAAGAGCGATAGATCCCCCACAGCCCGACGATGGGCAAGAGAGGGAAGCCTTTCTGTAAGTGAAGGATCATTAATGAGACGAATAGCTCTTCTTTGAATAGAATCAAGAATGCTTAGGGTTGTGGGGGACGTCATGCCCCAGATATGAGAACAATATTCCAAGGGAGGTCGGTTTTGGGACACATATAAAGTGTATAAATTAGAAGCGGAAAAATACTTTTTGGTTCGAAAGATAAATCCAAGCTTTTTTGAAGCTGCCGTGGCTATAGATACAATGTGTTTATGCCAGTTAAGGTTACTGTCAACTGTGACGCCCACAAGATTGAAGGTGTCTTTACTCTGTAAAACTTGGCCTCTCATAAGTAGAGGATGAGTATTTGATGACTCTTTTCGCGACAAGGAACATGATTGTGTTTTGGATGCATTAAAATGGACGAGATTTTTGGCGCCCCAATCCAATATTAAATTAAGATCCTGCGAAAGAGATATCTGCATCGCTCTGCGTTTGTTTTCCAAGTCAGGTTTAGTGATGGGTTTAGGAACCTGAAAGCTGGAGTGAAGGGTACTATCGTCGGCGAAACTATGAATGGAATTAGTTGTGGACGAGAGAAGGTCGTTGATGTGAAGAAGAAACAATGTTGGTGCCAAAACTGAGCCCTGAGGCACTCCAGCATTTACTTGGTGAAAGCTTGAAGAATGGCCGTCCACAATAACTGATATACGTCGATCAGATAGATAACTGGAGAGCCAAGTACAGAGTTTAGTTGAAAGACCATAGGAGGGAAGTTTATTAAGAAGTGCGGCATGCCAGACCTGGTCAAAAGCTTTGGATATATCAAGAGCAACGATCTGGGACTCACCTTGGCCTGACCTGGGACCACGTTGACCTTTTGAAGGTATTGTGTTCTGAGAGTGATACTGATGCGTTTTCTATTGAGTAATCTACAGCGATAGAAGGCTTGTGATGACCATGCAAGGAAAATAAAGATTCATCAGTAAAGAGAATATTCTTGATAAATGTGTCATTAGCATTGGCCCTCTCCATCATATCCTCACAAAACACAATACGTTTTTCATAGTCTTCAGAAAAATACCTCTTGACTAAATTGCAATTTATACCAATGGTATTTGTTTCGTTTTAGAATATTCCTAACTGTTTGGTCTTCAATATCAAGTTCTTCAGAAATTTTGGTACTATTACAAGGAAAATTAAATTCGGCTAAACTGCAAACAGCAGTCTCACGGACTTGTTCCTCGGTTAATGGAGGTGCAGGCGGCACTTTATCATTACACATGCAATTCCTAAATATTGTAAACAGCCGCTGGTTTCAAACTTACTTATAATTTTCAAAACTGTACTTTTAACTGGCATAGGACCTCCTTCAAAAAAAAAAAAATGCAAATCTCTCGTTTATTTCTTCTGCTGAATTACCAGCATAGTACCACGTAATAATTTGAACTCTTTGTTCATTGGTATAAACCAACATTTTATTAACAAAGCGCAGCAGTTTGCGACATACATAGCAAACAGCTTGCAAATGGACTCTCTCAATACACGGCGACCGCCGTGTGTTTTCCATCTCCCACTACTACAGGAAAGTGGGCGTATAAGGCATGGCGTATATGGCATCTTTGCATTTGAAAAATGGGGGAATACCTTATTTTCTGTTACTCTTTATCTTAAGGCAAGATCGCTTTCTCTTTTTTCTACTTGTTAATCCCAATGGTACGATATTTATTTTCCAGACCTGTATATATTTTTTAGGGGTTTAAAAATGGTTCTTTGGTAGATAAAAACTTACCTGTATAGCCTTAATCATACCAATATGGGACGACCCTCTTGCGCCGCCCCCACCCAGGACCAGACCCACCGATTTACCCGTCAACCATCTGGCCAATCGAGAAAAATCTGAATGGATATTCGGGTCAGTAGCGCACACTTTCGAGTATAATTCATTCTAAAACATTAAAGACATGTATTAGTTATTATATAAAACATCCTGTATATCACGCGCGATTTAGAAAAGACTCTTAATATTTTTAGAGATAAATTTTGGATTACCCTATATACAGCATCAGCTAAGTCGAAAGGTTAACTGCCAATGCGTGGAAAGGAGACTATCTCACGTGTGTAGAATAACAACAGATATAGATTAAATATATAATATTGTCACCTTAATTGTAAAACCACCTAACTTTAGCCTTATAAAATAAGACTAAATCACATTTTTTTTTATTAAAATAGGAATTAGGTAGTTTTACAATTAATTAATTAATAAAAATGTTATTTTGATGCCATCTTCAGCCTTATTTTATAAGGCTAAAGAAGGCAATGCATGTTCTATTTAAAATGGAGAGGTTTTACAATTAAGGTGACGATATGTGTAATAATGTGTTAAATGTATAATATTACAGTATTGCTTTCTGTATTAGCAGAGAATTGTACCCTACTCAATTATTAATAATATAACTTTTTTGGTGCAATAAGACTGATTTTTGTCCCGAAATCCCTATCGCCCAACGCATTTTGCACCGGTCCCGCTTTGTTGCAGTTTTACTATCCTATATACCTTTTCACTTAGCTGAACCGGTATAAAAATATACATACAATTCTATATTGACTTTTCCTAGCAAATACCCTATTGGGACACAGGATGTGGTGGTGCGACGATACCCATGATCTGATATTGAGCCACCCGATGGTATTTTTCGGTTTTCCCCCTTCCTTGTGCAACAATACCAGTTCTTTTTGCGTCCTGATTACCAGTCTTTCTAACTCTTTTTCTACTTTACCTAAAAGAATAAAGATTTTCTTTTAAATAGAGATGGAACATGCACGGGAGCACCATTACTTTACTAAACCATTTAAGTTTGATATTTCCACAGTTGCGTAGCTAAGTGTGGGCGAAGTGAGCCTAAAGTGACCACATTTTCAATAATTGAAATCGGGACAAATGGGAAAAAAAAAGTGAAACATTTTTTATTTTTGCCCAATTTTTTTTTTTTTGAACAGCACCATAATAAAATCTTTATCTTTGAAATGTTTAATGGAAAACCACAATAAAATAAATCGGTCAACTCATTTATAAAGTTTATTTTTATCTCCCAAATTTTTTGAAGGGAAAACAAAAAAAAAAGGTCCTCACCTCCGCGAAGACCTTTCGTTTTCTTTGTTTACACAGAGTCCCACCAAAAATCGGGACGTGTGGTCACTTTAAGTGAGCCCTCACTCACGGTCTCCCACTTAAAGGGGCGTCGCGAACTCTTTAAAAGCGATGCCGCCAGACTTAAAACTCCAGTTTATTTTTTAAATTAAATAAAACTAACTAGAACTAACCAAAATATACAGGGTAATAATAATTTGACCAAAGAATTGCGACGTTAAGTATTGCGATTTAACTAAACTTACCTCAGTACAAAAGTTGATATTACCTGAGATACAGAGTGGCAAAGTTTTAAAAATATTTTTTATTTTTTCCATAATATTTGATACGTTTTAAATTTTGTAATAAAACTCGGTATCTAGGGGTTTTTGACATGTGCTATTCATATCTGATGTTAATTTTTAGGTGTTAACCAAAAGACGCTACCTACACTACTTTGAATTTCTCTAAAACGTCACAATTTTTTTGTGCTTCCCTGTATGTACCATTTGAGTAAAATATTTAAGTCTAAAATGTTTTATACACAAAAAAGGTATACCTTGTAAGAATCGCTCTGAGCAACCATCTTCTAGATATTCGCCATTAAGCTATTTAATGCAACCCAAAAACGCCTTTAAAAACAGTGTATTATAGTCGATTCCCACCTAGGGTAAAAAGTCTTTGACTTTTGACGATCTACACCTGCGACTCGTGCGTTTCCACCCGCCAAATTAGGATTGGTTCTAATTTTCCCCTCTGAGTGACGACTTTTTGACAAAATTCCCTACATAAATTAATGGTTGGTACTACCAAAAGTTGACGATCAACTGCTGGGTGACGACTCATGCGTCACGGGTAAACACCCCCAAGTGGGAATCGGCTTTTAGCCATAACTACAACTGCCCCATCATCAACAAATAATTTTATGAGTTCTTCCACATACTTTTTGGTTGCACTAAACCACTTTAATGCATACATCTTGAAAATTCTTACAAAGTACACCTTTTTTGTGTAAAAAGAATAGGTAATTTACTGCTTAAGTTAAATGGTACGTATAAGGAAGCATAAAAAAGTTGTGATGTTTTAGAGAAATTCAAAGAAGTGTAGGTGGCGTTCTAAAGTTAACACCTAAAAATGAATAACAGATATGAATGTCAGAAAACCCTTAGATACGGAGTTTTATTACAATATTTAAAATATATTAAATATTATCAATATAATTTCTTTTTTAACTTTGACAACCTGGATCTCAGTGAATATCAACTTTTGTACTAAGGCCATTTTAGTGAAATCAAAATATGTTAACGTCACAATTCTCCAGTTAAATTTTAGCCCATTACTTAGGGACCACCCTGTATATTGGTCATATACTGTCAACTTTCTGCGTTTGAGTCGTGATACGTGATCCAAGTAAGCGTATCAGCGCCATGCAAACGTCATAATATTGTCTTTTGTTTTTAAAAAGCACAATTTGGTTGTCACATAAACAGGACAACATTTTGTGGCTGCGTTTATCTTTTAACTAATGTGTGAAAAAACAGAACTAATCAGATCACTGCTTTTGTAAAAATAAACCCTTTTTCAAATCTGTATGCTTTTCAATATTCTCCCACCGTGCATTTGTACTTTTTCACTTATCATGAGTAGACATGTGGTGTCGAGGCATGTTTGGTAAGATTGTAAGATATGTTTAAAAACAGATCCCGGCAATAAAAGCAAATGGGCCTTACTGATGTGACTTCAACAATGTCTATATTAGTCCACGCTACACCACTGTATTTCCAAAGCATCTTAAGAAAAAAAAACTTTTCCATTACTCACCTAAAGAGGGAGGATTGTCACCCAACCCCACTATTAATATACAATCGGCTTGTCGGATACACCTTTGAGTCCACGCCGACACAGTTAGGTCGCACTGGTACAAAGATATCTTGTGCTGATCTTCGTGCTGTGCCAGCCACGAAGACAGTCTATATTCATTGTTCGGGTCCATTATTGTCGCTCCAAGTGTCTTTTTTATTACATCTGAGGTCAGTCTTAAAGTGGGTCCTAAAATATTATAATTATGTTATTATTACCATTATTATTACGACCTATTCTGTATGTAAAATAGAAACCAATAAAACACTTTGAATTCGACCAATGAAAAAGATTACATCCGCTGTAAGCCAAGACTCTAAACTTTGGATAGCTTTTTAAAGGTTTTTCCACTTTGTTGTAACTCCTTTCTTTAGTTCTTCATAGAAAATTATTAATAAGGTTACTTACCAATCGCCGTCAAACAGTGATACAATTCATACGTAAAAGCGGTTAGAGGAACATCGTCGGAGGCCGCCACTATTGCTATAGTTGAAAAATTAATTTGAGCAGGTCTACTATCCACGGTAGAACTACGGGGGCCCTGGCCGGTAATGGCGGGTTTCTTCCAAGACCCTAAAGTCGAAAAAATTATAGAATCTCTATTTTCCGCAAACGCGCCGCTCGTCAGAACACCTTGAAAATTCATTTTCCTCACGGAAACGTGTGTTATTCTATACATACCTAATATTCTATGTCCAAGTAAATTAATCAGTCTTGTTACTACAATAGGAAACCTAAGTTTGATTACATTAAATAGGCCTTCTGGTAATTTAGCCAACTCTGAATCTCTTACAGCTATCACGGTCGTACTTCTTTTTGTTTGAGTGACCATCTCGACCTTAAAAAAATGCAAGTTTCTGAGAGAGTTCTCTGGTTACTGGGACCTCTTAAAATTATTGTTTTTATTGTATAAGAAAGAGAAAATTCCGCCTTCTTTAACAGACATGTTAGCGGTTACATCCATGAATACTTACCACACCAATCAGATCTCCTTTACCATATTCACCCACCAACTCTTTCTTGCCATTCTTGTGCGTTATTACCGACCGCAACCGTCCAGAAAGTACGATGTACGTCGAGTCGCTGTCATCGTCTTGTCTATATACAGCCCTGCCTAAAATGAAGAGTAAATAATTGTATTGGTACATTTTAAAATTGAAACATGTCATAAACCCGAGTTAATTTATACATACTAAAAAGATTTTCAGTCCCGAAAAAAAAAAATAAAAAAAAAAACGTTTGTAGTAACAATGCATATAAAAATATTACATTTTATTATTTTAATTTTTAATGACGCATACTTTAAATCCAATTGAAAAATAGTAATTTATGTATCAAACATAAAGTGATACTTTTTTACGAATGAGAAGTTTGACAGCACGAGCCGTTAGGCGAGTGCTAGGCGAGTGCGGCAATCCCATGAGTAAAAAAGATACTTTATGCATGTGTTACATACAATATTTTTTTCCACAACCGTATAAAAAAATTCAAAATACCATTACATGTTTTACTTATCTAAACTTATTAATTTTAATTTTTGCAGCACAGCCATTATATTGCAACAAAAAAATCATAACCTCCTTATTTTTAAGAGACAATTATCCTCCTTATAACAATGCATTTAATATTTAATTTTAAAAAACTGTATGTACTTACTTCTGTAGAAATAATACTAAAACAGTATAAATTCCTTTTCAATATTTTAGTCATCCATATTTATTATTACTGTTAATTTTTAATAATTTTTATCAAATTTAATTGCAAACTCTCAAATTTTAAAACTAGTAACACATGAACAAAAAAAATAATGACAAAATCAAAGGTAACTTGACCGTTTGGTTCAATTTATGTCGCGTTTACTGTTACATTACATAAATTAATTAATATTTAAGTTTATTGTAGTAGGCATTGAAACAAAACACTAATTCAAAGTGTGAAACAAAGCTTCGAAGTGGTAAAAAAGTAACTTTTTTAACACTTTATGTAGTGTACTAAAATGGAGTGCTTTAACTTCATGTTAACGATTAAAAAACATATTTTTTGTAAAAGTCGTGTAAAAATAATTAAAAACGTTTGTAGTAACAATAGATGCATACAAATAAATTAATTTTCAAAATCAAATTATTTAAAATAAAGCATTTTGGGCATATTTAAGGAATTTGAAGGCGCGGGCAAAATCAAGTTCTAAATATAAAATAGTATAGTTATAAAATTAGGCTTTCATATTAGAATACTTTAAATCTCATTGAAAAGAAAAGGAAAACATTTGTAATAACAATGGATGCATAAACAGAAATCAATTTTATGGACTTTTGTTTAAAATAAAGCATTCAGAAAGTCTTAAATAGAAAAATATGATTATAAAAATAAGCTTTTATGTAAAAATACTTTAAATCCCATTGAAAAAAAACATTTTTAATAACAATAGGTGCATACAGAAAAATAATTTTCATGGAACATTATTTAAAATAAAGCATTGATGGACTTCTAAACAACAAAAAAAAGGTTATATAAGTAAGCCCGGGTTTATAATTTAGAATTTAATTTTAGTATTAGTATGAACATTAGTCACAAGATTTAAGAACATGCAGTTAAATGAAAGTGTTTATAAATTAAATTAATTTTTTTAGACCTTAAAAACGACCTTGAAATTTTTTAAAATCCAAAATTTAATATTAAAATAGAAAAAAATTGCTTATGTGTAATAAAAAGGTTAAAACCGATAACTCCTTTTTATTCAAACTTCATAGCCCTTTTTTTTAATGTAGGTAAACGGTGCCACAAAACTGGCTACATTTATTTTAGGTTAATACTAATACTAAAGCTAATAGTAACATTAAATTCTGATTTATAAACTCGGCCTAAGCTTTCATGTAAAAATACTTTTTTTTAATGAAATGCATTAAAAAAACTTTTGTAATAACAATGACTGTGGGTGTATACAGAGAAATTGAATAAAGAATTTTATTTAAATTCACTCTGGCCAGGGAATTTGTACTTACCCGATTCTAAAAATAACCAGTCCAGAGCAAAATCTACCTGCCTAACGAAGGGTGACAGTCTTTTTACTACCATATTGGCGACATACAACACAACTTTAGGTTTTTCTTTCATAACACTAAAAGACAAAATTTTAAAATCATTGGGTGTATTTCTTTTAGAATTAAAATGAGTACTTTAAAAAACATAAGGGTTTGGCAACAGTGTACCTTACTTTAAGAGAGGTGCTATGAAATACTATACCTATAAAAAGTATTCTTCGACAATGAAGCGATCCTACTCAGATGTTTAGCTCTGATCGTAAAGAAGCTCGGCTCTCCCGTCAGCACTGCCAACCCTCCCACAATCTCACCAGGATACGACGTAAACATATTCACTTCATCTTGACCTTCGGTTGTCCTTTGAGACACCATAAGCGCACCAGAGAGTACATAGACTAACGCCACATCCTAAAAAAGAAGCTGTAGTTGTAGCTGTTGCTTCGATGCGACAGCCAGTACTCTCAATAAAAAGAAGAAGAGTCTTTTTTACAAGGGCCCCGATTTTTGACTTAGGGAGTAGACTTTTTGATAGAAAAAGTGTTTTGTTTGCTTTTTCTATTACAATCAAAAGTAGGAAAAGAGAGGGAAGAAACCCTTTCTTTCAGAAATTTCCACTCCCTAAGTCGAAAATCGTGCCCCAGGGGTCGTCAAGCCTTACCTTATTGGAATCTTCTTTCATCAAATAGGTTCCAGCTGAGATTTCTTTTAATTCGAGTTCCAAGTCGACGCCTTCTTCGTCTCCCGTTAATCCTAACTCAGCAATAAAGGCGTCTCTTGCTATTCTTAGGAGATCTTCTTCGGTGGCATCTTCCGGTACCGAGTGTCTTTTTAGTCACATCAGGCGCCTACAAAAATACATTTTTTTTAACTTTTATTTTGTGTCTATTGTCTAGAGGAGTTTGCTACAAGTCTTTCTTTGAAGCACAGTCTATTGGCTTAAGTAAGCTTGATATAGCGAACTTTAAATAAACTTACTTAAACTTATCTATAATGTTAAAAATAAAAAAATATACGCGTGTACAAGCCACATATAGAAGATATCTTTTGTTACAACAAAAAAAAAAAAAAAAAAAAAAAAAATAAGAGCAATGGGTGCATACTTTTTATGAAAGAACATTTTAAATCCCATCGAAAAAAAAGAAAAATCAATTTTCAAAGACTTTTGTTAAAAATAAAGCATTTAAAGGCTCCTAAATAAAAAATCTGGACATAAAGTAAATCTTTCATATAAGAATACTTTAGATCGCATCGAAAAAAGAAACGTTTGAAATAACAATGGGTGCATAAAAAAATCAATTTCCAAAGATTTTTGTGTAAAATAAAGTTTTTAGGAAATTCTAAATGAAAGAATGTGATTATAAAAGGTAAACTTCATGTAAGAATACTTTAAATCTCGTTGAAAAATAAAAATAAAAAGTCTGTAATAACAATGGGTCCATACAGAGAAATTAATTTCCATACACTTTTGTTTCAATTAAGCATTCAGGGATTCCTAAATAGACATATTTGATTAAAAAATAAGCTTTCGTGTAAGAATAATTTAAATCCCGTTGGGATTATAAAAAGTAATTTAAATACACTTTTGCTTAAAATAAAGCATTTGGGGACTATTAGACAAATATAATTATAAAAAGTATGCTTTCTTGTAAAATTACTTTAAATCCTGATGGAAAAAAAAGCGTTAATAATAAATATGGGTGTATACAAAAAAAAAGTAGTTCTAAAGTTTTTAAACACCCACTTGTATGACAACTTACATCTGTTTTTCCCTCCACATCCATGAGCATGTCGGGTGTGTTGGGAGACAAAGCTTTGGCATCAAAACTGGACCTAGTTCTTCTGTGTCCATGCGAGTTTTGTCCGCTCTGTTGGCCGCTGCTATTTGGATCAACTGAAAATAATACCACAAATTATGTAGCGCATCCAAAATTGGAAAGAATTGTCATTAAAAGATATATATTTCGGTAAATGCATAGTAAGTTAATATCGTTTTTATCGAGTACATAAACGTTAGAAATACTCTTATATTGGCTTTTCCAATACGATTTCTCGTTGGGAAATGAATAATAATTATTTGTGAATCAAATAGCCTCTGCAGTTATGACCAACGAGTGTTTACCATCCCTTTAAGGGAAAAAAGTTATATTGGGTTTTTAAACAAATGCGACAAATTTTACGAGGTGATTTTCCACCAAAGAATAAGAAAAAAACTTCATATAAACATATGACGTAAATGTGTTAGTTTTTGAACTACGGGGTTTTACAAAATTTGGGAGACGCACCCTTTACTTCAGAAGACATTCTTTTGCATACAAGAAAAAAACAATTTTTACCAGTGTCTTCTGGAGCAAAGGGTGCGTGTCCCAAATGTTTTAAAAATATCTAAATGGGCATAAAAGTTATTATAAAAAACATTTTTTTTAATTTAACGCCCTGTAGTTTAAAAACTAAGACGTTTAGGACATATATTCATATAAAGTTATTTCTTTTTTGGTAAAAAATCACCTCCTAAAATTTTTCGCATTTGTTTAGAAACACCCTGTATACTAACAAAAAATGTTGTAAATAAAACATTGTTATAAAAAATACACTTAAGAATGATAATCTTTCAATAACGTTTGAAAGCATGTGACAACTTACCTAATTGGGATTCTCGTGGAACATAAGCCGATTCTCTCGGCGCTGAAGACGCTTGAGACTCTCGGTGTTGTTCGTCGCGTTTTCTTTTCAACGGCGAAGAAAATAGTTGTCCTTTCTGTTTAGACGACTAAAAGACAAAACAAATATGCATACTGGGTAATCAAAAGCTTGAAACAACTATAATTTTTTTTGTGATTAATAAAGTGATTTTGAAAATTTAAAAATGGTTATTTGGTAATCATACGAGTATGTAGAATAAGCTAAACAATATTGCTGCAGTTATGACGGCAAATTTGAAAAATTTATTTTGAATTGTCCAAAAGTGGATAATGATAAATAAGAGTAAATTAATGATGACCATGCTGTATAAGGAGTTCTGAAAGAATTGAGTACATAAATATCTTACCTTAAGTGCGATGATCTAATTTAAAGCATGTAAAAAATATTAAGGTTAATCAGCAATAGTAAATTACATTACAAGTGTGGAAACTGACTAGTATCACACGAGTGGGAATATTGTTACACGACGAGTTCGCCGCGGCGAGTGCGACAAACCCATGAGTGTAAAAGTCATTTTCACACAAGTAATGTACACTATTTTTCCTATGACCACAAATTATTTACCAAAATAACTAAATTTAGAGCTTGTTTGTCTTCACAGAAAAAATAAGAAAAATAATTAAAAACTTTGCAAACTATGGTGATTTATACTTTTTCTCACCTATATTATTCACAGTATTTTTATAGAAAATCACCTACCTAAAAGTTCCTCACTTAAAAAAATATTGCACATTTTTTTTAATGCAATTTTGATTTACAGTCTGATAACTCCAAATTTATTGTAAATAACAATATGACAGTGATGACAGCTGTTTTTTTTGTTTGATATAATAACATCTATCACACTAGTGTTGTAAAGTACTTTGCAACACTAGTGTGATATAAAGTATTTTTATGCATGAAAACAGTGTGCTATTTTTACATATGGTCGTAGGAAAATACAATTGAAGGGCTTATTGTAAAAACACAATAAGCCACATAGCCACAGATATCTGTTTGATCCTCTAATTTATATAATTATAAAAATGATAAGTGACAATAAAAAAAGTATTATCCTTGAAGTTTATTAACTCATTTAAAGGTATTAAAGTTATTTTTGATAAAAGTTGATTTACCATATTTTTTTACTAAAAAAATTAATAACTCCGTATTTTCTGGGTGTTGCTTATTGTGTTATTACAACAAGCCCCTCAATTAATAACTACATAAATATGTATCTTACCTGTCGGACTAATTCTGCGCTCAATCCCAAATACTGATGTAAAGCCGTAAAAGTGACCCTTTGCAAACGCACCATGATGACCTGCATCACCCGGATGAAAATATCTGGATAATCTTGGAAAATATCCTGAAAGGCAGCCATCGGTAGTTTCACTATAGTCGAGTCTTCGATAGCTTTCGCCGAAACCGTTTTATATGGATTCGGATGACCCTAAAACGGCAGTTGAATGTTTTTATCAAAGCATTTTAATAGCTAGTAATTTAAATTGTTATGTCTTCATTTATGATGCGACATAAAAAAATCTTAATCAAGGCAAAGGCGCTAATAAAAACACGGTCAGAAGCTGACGGGTGAATATAGAGTCCTAAATCAATCCGACGCACTCGCGTGATGTGAGCTGAATGTGTGTATTAAAGCAATTTAATAGCTATTTATTTTATAAGTACAAACAGCATTGCTATTTTGAACAAGGTATTTTGTAATTTTATTTTGTTACATTCCAAAATGTCTGTATACTAGAGAGAGAGAGAGATGAAGATTTTTTTTATTATTGAAATACAAAATACCTACCGTCAATACATCGGTGAAACTTAAAAGTGATGTCACGCTTTCACCAGGTTTTACAATTTTTAAAGACGAAGTTCCCTCGTTGGTTGTAATAAATACGTTCAGTTTTCCACTCTGTAGTATGTAGAAATTTTCATCCGGATCACCTTAAATAAAAATAATAAAACATATTTTATTAAAAAAGCCATTTGTAAAAAAATAACTGTTTGTTTAATTACTACATTAATGAGTAAAAAAATAGATCACTTAAAATTGTGAATTTTTTGGTTATTTTTTTAGTAAGTTGATGTACGAAAATTTTAATTTTTCGTATTGTTTTATGCCAGCAAAGCTTACGGCGGTATTCTGGTGTAGAAATAAAAAAAAATCGAATATTAATATTTTTATATTTTAAAGTTTAACTATCTATTTAAGAATATGCCTACAAGTAGATTTTTCAAAATTGAAATAGTTTTCGGAGCTATAAGAAGAGGTATAATCGAATTGATTACTATGAGTTGGCCTAACTAAGACTTCGAAAAGCTTGAAGCAAAATTTTAACAGTGTTTTTTTCGAAACTGTTTTTTTCAAGACGTTGCTCACGATTTCTCCAGTTCTACTTGACCAATTTACTTAAAATTATTTGAGAGCCTTTTTTATAGTGTCTATGTTTAAAACTAGCTGCGTTCCGACGGTCCATATTTTCAACGACTCTGAGACATAATTGAAGTTCAATGTCCTTAATGTGCCGAATTATCTCATCCTTTTGGTCTTAAATTGTTTTTGGCTTAATGACGTACACTTTTTCTTCTAAATATTCCCAAAGAATGAAGTTCAAAGATGTCAATACATATAATCATGGTGGCAAATTAACATCGCCACGACATGAGATTACCCGGCTATTTAATTTCTTCAAGTAAAAGAGCTATTGTGTCGTTGGTTGGGTGATGCATCCTGTATATTATATTACCATTTACAAGATCTTAAAAGAGCTTTAAGAAAATACCACATTAGGTACATCTTACTTTATTAGTTTTGGAAATATGGTCATTTAAGTCAGCCACACCTTTCAGTTCGCCTTACTATGAATGAACTAAACCCTAAAAAATTTCGAGCTTACAGCTCCGAGTTTTTTATTTTTTATTATTTTTTAAACTTATAAAGATATACAGGGTAATGATGTGCAAAGATTATGCCTGCCAGGTGATGATTTTTGTACTTAGCATGCTATGACTAATCACTATACAAATTTCCAGCCTTACAGGTCTAACGTTACTCGAAGGGTTTACTAGCTCTCCTACTACAAACAGTCACTTTTTGTGGATGCATAGGCTTTTTAACAATCACTCTTGGACTCTAATTGCCGAAATGAGGCAATTTTACTTGTTAATGAATCAATTAAGATTGAGATAATTCGGCACATAAATGACATTGAAACTTAATTATGTGAGTCATTGAAAATATGGACCATCGGATAAATGCTTGCCACTAAAGCCGTGCGAGCAATATTTTGTTTTACACATAATTGTCATAGATCCTTCTATCATAATTAAAAAATATTATAAGTTTTACCTGAATACCTTTTGTTTTATTTATAATTAACATTGTGCGTCTTGGTTGTATGACCCTTTATTTATAGTAATGCATAAAAAATCAGAATTACAAAGTGACCTAAATTTTTTGTTTGCTAGTGTATTTACCGATTTTAAACAGATAACTTCCAGCAAGCAGATTGATTATCTCGGTGTGTTTACACAATTTCAAAAATACGGGTTTTTCAAAATGGCCGAATACTCGTATACTTTGCAACATATACAGGACGTCAGGTGGCATACGGTCGTCGCCGACTAAGGTCTATTTCTTGTAGATATTCTACTGGTGGTTCCAAAACCTAAAAATTCGATAGAGAAAACAAATTTTAAAAGATGTTACCTACAGTGTGTTTTAACTCTATTTATACACGAAATAACTTCGCCCCTATACAAGATACAAAAGAAACCTAAAATAAGAAATGTTTATTTGCATACACTTTTTTTACTGTATCATTTAATATACAAGGTGTCTCAAAAACAGAACTTTTATTGTCAAGTAGGTTTTTATAAATGGAACACCCTGTATATTTCAGCAAATTTTGACTCCAATAAATTCTATATCAAAAATTTATATCACAGTATATGTTAATTATTGCTGGTTTTTGAGAAATCGGCAGTATGCTAATATAGTTATGAACGATTAAAAGTAAAAAAGAAAAATAATATTTTGGTGTAAATTACCTATTTTTAAATAGTTCTGTGAATGTCAGAGTGACAAATAATATAATAATATGTTATAAATTACCTTCCATTGTAAGAACTACTAATAGGAAAGTTAGGTATTTAGTTTATTTTTAATAATTATTTACCTGCTTAACCTAAAAACCAGCCTTAACTGACGTATTGCTGATTTTAGTGCAATTAAGTAAATTCGTTTATAAAATAAACTAAATTGCTGGCATACCTCTTCGCTCTTTTAACAATAAAAGGTAATTAATTACATGTGATTATATTATTAATCACTCTAACAGTGACAAAATTATATTAAAATAATTAAAACAAAAATATTATTTTCTTTCTTCACTTTTAATCGTTAATATCAGCATACTGCTTAAAAACCAGCAATAATTGACGTATAGTGTGTTGTACATTTTTTATGTAGAATTTATTACAGAGTGAAAATTTGTTAAAATATACAGGGTGTTCTAATTAAAAACCTACTTAATAATGAAAATTGTGTTTTTGGGACACCTTGTTTATTAACTAAGTATAGTCAATAAAAAGTGTATTATAATAAACATTTTTTATTTCAAGTTTAATTTTGTATCTTGTACAGGGGAGAACTTATTTCGTGTATTAATAGAGTTGGGACACCCTGTACGTTACATATTTATGCAGGGTGTTTCTTAACCACTTAGGGGGTAATTTCTTGTGTTTTTTTATCAAAAAGTTCCTATAAACTTATGTCCAGACTTGCTTCATTTCTGAGATACAGGACGTTTAAAGTTTTTTTTTTTTAAGAAAGTCGATATTTTATAATAATTCTAAAAACTCTTTAACCGATTTAAATGAAATTTAGTACACCTATTAAATGTAATATTTTGCTTGTAAGGCTCTTCGTAGATTTAGATTATTGGGTCCAGTGGCGTCTCAGTGGACTACAGCCACTAATTTTAAGAAAAAAGTACACCACTGACTTTTTATAAGGTTTTTATATTTGTATCCATAGGCAACATGATATAAAAAACAAAAATTAAGAATAATCAATAATTTGCCGTAAAATAAATGAACAGTCGTGTAGTTTATCATAAATCAACATTTTCCTTATTTACTAAGGTCGAAAATGTTTATTTTTGAATTTTGGATTTTGTTTTATGTTGTTTATGGATACTTTTTAGAATAACTTTAGAAGTGGCTTAAATCTGTTTTTCTCGAAAACGAAGCGAGATATGAAAAACAATACAAGAGACTACAAAGTTGCATTTTTGATTGCTTTATCAGAAAAAATATACAAATTTTATTAACAGTCAGTAGCGTACTTTTATTTCTGAATAATATTGGTTGTTGTGCCGATTAAAACGCCACTGGACCCAATATTCTTAATCTAGGTAGATCTTCACAAGCGTCTTATAATACAGAAATAAGTGTACCAAATTTCATTTAAATAGGGCTAAAGGCTTTTTACGATATTTAAAAAATACCGACTTTTTTAAAACTTTTAAGCCCTGTATGTGTATAGGAACTATAAAAAGACAAAAATCACCGTCTTAGGTTTCGTACAGTAGTTAGGTAACACCCTTGTATAGCAGAACTAGCAAAATTGCAATACAACAAATCCTGGTTAATTATTTCGTAAATAAAAGGAATTGGGACACCCTGTATATTACACTGTGCAACAAAAAAAGTTTATTACCTCCAGCGTTAAAGAATTTTATCATAGCTCAGAACTACAGTCATTTATTTTCCTAAGATTAACTCAAACTGCAAGACCACTTATTTTAGCACATCATTTCCAAACAAAAGCACTTTTTTCGTTGAAAATAATCTCGCACACCGAATTAGTAAAAGATTATCTACGAAATTATTTTCTATATAATAAAGTCAATAGAAAATCATAAAATGCATTTTTTATTATAATCGTTGAATTTCAATGAAGAATTTGAAGTGAATTGTATCGCATGACTTCATATCAAAATATTTAATATGCTTTTAAACCAATTATTAAGGTTGTATAACCCAAACAAACCTTGCTATACAATGCACATAATTTTTATTGTTACAATTTTTTTTTAATGATAATAAAAGAGCTATTTATATTTTTATAAAGATAGGAGAAGTCGTGACTGACTAGTTAGAAAAAAAATAAATTTGAAAATATTTTATGTATATTTTCCTAATAAAATGTGTCTTCAATTATCTGACTTAAGGGAGGTGGTATGGAAAAAAACCTTTTTTTTTAAATTAATTTTTTGAATGGAGAACATTTTAAGAAAATTATGCACTCATTTAGGCTAAATCCAAGCAAAGCTAACGAAGATACATCGGTTTAAATATAAAATCTTTATTGTTCAATAGCTTTATTTCTTTAGATATAGTGTCCAACTATATTTTGACCGCGAAGTACTTTAAAACAAATAAAGTTATTAATATGCGAATTTTGCAGAAAGTCTTAGATTTTTTTTTATCATATTCTTGCCATTTCGTTATGACATTCCGTTAACATAAAAACAAAATTGCCGATTTTTCCATATAGGGTAACTTTGTTATTTTAAACGGAACACTATGAATATTTTTTAATCATCTTAAACTTTAGCCTTTTCTTTTAAAAAATGTAAATAATGGAATTATTGATCTCAAATTTGCTAATACAAGGTTACAGGAAAAAATACGACAACAAAGTTTTAGGATATTTACAATATTAACAAAAGTTTATAAGAACGTAATCTAGCTTTACTGCAACTATTATTTAGTAAATAAAGTATAGCTTTATTGCCATTTTTTTCTGTAACCCTATATGTTGCAAATTGTCATTGTCAAATAATATTTGCTAATACAAGGTTACAGGAAAAAATACGACAACAAAGTTTTAGGATATTTACAATATTAACAAAGTTTATAAGAACGTAATCCTTTACTGCAACTATTATTTAGTAAATAAAGTATAGCTTTATTGCCATTTTTTTTCTGTAACCCTATATGTTGCAAATTGTCATTGTCAATAATAGTCAGACCAAATTCATTATTCCTTTAAAATAATTATAACTTAAGTTACATATTTTTAAAGGAAAAAGGATTGAATTTTAGGAGGGTAAAAAATGTACATTGTGTTCCATTTAAAATAATAAAGTTGCCCTATATCGGAAAATCAGTTATTTGTTTTCTGTTAACGGAATGTTACAACCAAATGGCGAAAATATGATTTACAATTTTGCGAAAACTGCATATTGATAACTTTATTTGTTCTCAAAGTTATTCGCGATAAAATGGGTTAAAATATAGTACGACACGCTGTATAAGAACATTTTTAAAGTTCTGGATCACACTGTGTATTATTGTCATTTTACCCACCTTCAATTGTTCTTGCTCGTCTTTTGATCTGCAACAACCTTCTAGCGAATTTCATCACCATTTTTCTTTTTTTACCCTGTCCAGAATTTCTCACTTGCCCCGAAATATTTTTCACTTTTCTAATCATTTTTCTGCCATAAAACAGGGCCTTGTCCCGCTTTCGGAACCTGGCCCCCTCTTGATTCAGGGCTTCTTTGGATGAAAACACTGCAAACGTGTTTTTATGGTCAGGGTAATAGTGCCTGGTAGTAGTAAAAATGGACTTCATGATAAGAACACTTTTAAAACCTTTTAAGGGGGTTCCTTTTGACGGAAGTCTACCACGAATATTCATACCGCCATAAATGGAAGCGGCGCTTTAACCCAGCCCTGTCAATGCCAAATGTTCCGGACTGGACAAACGCGTCACTTTCTTTATCGGACAAGTTTACTCACAATGTTTACATGTAATTTTTAAACATTGTGCCACAAATCGTAAGGGTTACAGTCACGTAACCCACCGAGTCCAATACCGAAATATTTGGTTGAGCTTATGGTTTCATAACTTTTTGGCACAATGTTTAAAAATTGCATGTAAAACATTGTGGTAAATCCCGACCGACAAAAAAGTGACACGTTTGCCCAGTCTGAGGTTCGAAACATTTGACATTGACGAGGTTGGGTGAATAGCGCCTGCCATCTACTGGGTGTCCGCTAATTAATGATGCACAGAAAAACCACAGATTCCTTATGTCAAAATATTAGAGATCTAACCAAACATGCCTATGTCCAAAAGGTTGATAAGGGTGTCAAAGTGAAAAAATATGTTTTTGTTTTTTTCGATAATTTTTGATACGTTTTAATACATTTTGGTATAAACTCGGTATCTAGAGGTTTTTTGATGTGAGTCTTTTCATACATGATATTATTTTTATGTGAGAAAATGGAGGGTGCACACTATTTAAATTTCTCTAAAACGCCTCAACCAACCCCTTTTCTGTGCTACTCTGTATGTACCATTTAAGTAAATCAGTAAACCTCCCTATGCTTTACTACAACAAAAAGAGTATAATTTGTAAGAACCGCTTTGAGCAATCCGTTTTCTAGATATGTGCATTTAAGTTTTTAGTGCACCATAAAGTATATGAAAAGATTACATTAAATCATTCGTATATCATGAGGCGTTGGGACGTTTTAGAAAAAAATAAGTAGTTTAGAGCCGCCCTCTGGCTTACACAAAAAATAATATCAGATCTAAAAAGCTTATGGTAAAAAATCCTAGATGCCGAGTTTTATTAAAATATTCCAAACGTATCAAAACTTATCGAAATAAATTAAAAATATTTTTTTCACTTTGATACCCTGTATTTTCCTTATTATCAACTTTTAAATATAGGTATTTGTGGATAATTCTTGGTGGTAGAAGCTTTAAAGAAACCCCTAAAAAGGTTTTATAAGTGTTCTTATCATGAAGTGCATTTTATTATTGGCGCAGGGACTATAACTTACTTTAATCATTGCTTACTTGCTGTTTAAAACTTGGCTTACTTTTTTTTTAATTTGTGCATTCAACAAATACAGGGTGATTCCTAACCACAGTACAAAAACTTAAGGGGGTGTTTTGTTATGTCTTTGTATAAAAAAGAGTTGGATAAAGTGTTTAGGTTTTTAAAAAAGTTGGTATTTGTTAAATATCCTTAAAAACTCCTTTAACCAAATTGCATAAAATTTGGTACACTTGTTTAATTTAATAAAGATCTTGTAAAGCTCTTACCTAGATTAGAATTATTGATCTCAGTGGTGTTTCAGTTTACAGCACAGCCATTATTATTGAAAAAAGTATGCCACTGATTTTTATGAAATTTTATATTTTGCGACATAGGCGATTAAAAGTGCAACTTTTAGTCTCTTGCGTTTTCTTTTGTACCTAGTTTCGGTTTTGGTGCAATTCAAATTAAAGCCATTTTAATTCTCTCTAAAAAGTACCCAAAGACAGTATGATAATAAAATCAAAATTGTGTGCACCAATTATTTACCTTTTAAAATGAATGTGCAGTCGGGTATTTTATCAAAAATCATCGTTTGCCTTATTTACTGAGGTCAAAATTGTTTATTTTTTCATTTTGGATTTTATTTTATGCTGTTTATGGATTCTTGAATAACTTAAAGTGGCTTAATTTTTTTTTTTTCTTGAAAACGGACCGAGATACTAAGAAAATATATAAAGACTAAAAGGTTGCATTTCAAATTGCATAATCGGGAAAATATAATATGTACTCATAGAAAACTGAGTTGTCGTACTTTTGTCCTTCTTACACATTGGCTGTGCTGTTCATTGAGACGCCACTCGACCCAATAATTTTAATCTAGGCAAAGAGCTTTCTCCAAGCGCTTTATTGGCTAAGAACAGGTGAACCAGATTCTAATTTAAATTGGTGTTTGCAGTCTTAAACATGTCTAGGTAATACCCACTTTACAAAAAAATTAAGCCCTGTAGATTCAAGAAGTAAAGCAAGTCCGGGATATATGTTAATAAGAACTTTTATCATAGAAAAACATAAGAAATAATTCCCTTATGTTTCGGACTGTAGATAGGAAACACCCTGTATGTACAAAAAATGGGTAAAGAAAAACGCATTTAAATTCCAGTTGAAATCAATAATGGTTACACAAAGTCCTCATTTAAAAAAAACTCTCAAAAAGTTTTAAAATATGAGGGGATTACTCCCGTAGCATATAATCTTCAATATTACCACTTAAAAAATGGACAAAGAACCTATAATGTCTGATTGTAATGCATTCTTTATTTAGTTTGAATCAATGAGCTTGAATAGTCTGTTAGGAATGTAAAGTTGTTAAATAAAAATGATTTATTTGGAATTTGAAGCACTAAAAATGTAACTATAGTCCGCATCGCTCTTAACGTGCGGGTCCAAAGGTCATTATGCATATGAATCAAATTAAAAACACAGTGGCTACCAAAATATTGTTTACTTCAGCATCTGACATTTTGACTTTGACACATTAAGCCGTGTTTAGATATGAGCGTATAAATTGTGATTGCGTTAAACCTTAACTCGACGATTGGGTGACGATAAAGCAGTTGGTTGGGCAAATTTTGATTTTTATTTAAAAAATTAAAAATCATTTTTTTTTTATAATCAGAATTTTTATTTATTTTATTATTTTATATTAAAAAAATGCCAATTGCTTTTTAAAAATTATTTTATTTTTAGTCTAAAAATAGGGATTCAATTTACAGCTGAAATATTTATCAGAGCAAACTTTCTTACCAGAAAACACCGGTCGCGTCTTGTTTTAGGTACCTCTAGCGTAAACGGAATAGAGCGGTGGTTATTACAAAAGGATAAATCAGAAATAGTCAAAACATATGCCAGTAATAAAAGTTTTGTTCGCAACTGCTAGCATCTGCTTCAGTAGAAGAATATTTAGCACTTTTGGCTTTGTACATTTAAAAATTAGAAACAGGATGGACATAGAAAAAGAAGGAAAACTCGTACTATACAACGAAAATGCAGAAACATAAAGTTTATAATAATACCTATTTTTTAATTTTAAGATGATGCGCTATACTGTTTATTTTTGAGAACATTTTATTTTATGTTGTTAATTTTAATATCGCTCTGAACAAAAAAAGAATAAAAGAAAACATTTTGACCTAACTCAGGATTTTAAATAAAAATCAGCTGAATTATGTCATGATTTAAATCGTGATTTGAATCAATTGGTATAAATCAGCCCAACCCCGCGACAAAGCGAACACTTTTTGCCTGAAATAAATTCTTTGTCTTTCTTAAGTGGACCTGGTGGTTTAGAGCTCAAGAATTTGACTAGTTTAAAGAAGATTTTTTTTGTGAAAACAATAAATAAACTTGAAATATTTCCTAACTTCATTTAATTATTTATAAAGTTAAAAAAAATACAAAGAAGATAAAGAAAAATGTTCCGGCGTTACACTTCTCAAAAAATGTTTTGTAGGCGTAGGACTAAATTTGACTCTTGCCAAAAACAAAAAATAAAATTAATTCTTAATCAATATTAGTGTCGTTATCCCAAGTGCTAGAATTGGAAAAAAATTGACAAAATAGAGCGTTATTGAAATTAAGGTCCCGAAATGAGACCTTCTTTTGTTAGTTTTTGTGTTTTAAAAATAGAAATATTTAACGTTAAAATTTAATTCTAGCACCTACATGACCGATGGATATGTTTTCACAGAATTACTTTAAAAATAAAAAAGTAATGAGGGATTAAAGAAAATTGAAGAAGTTTGGTTTGTAAGTTTGTCTTGAAATTTGAGTCTTGCAAATGGGGGTTAGTTTTTGTGTAAAACATACAAAAATATGAGTTTTCTACAAAAAGTGTCAAATTTGGCTCACCCTGTACATGTAGTTAAAAACTCTCCAAATAAAAGTCTATTGTATTTTTTATTTTATTTAAGCATAGCCTAATACTTAACTAATGAAAAACGTTGTTTTAATAAAACAATAATTATTTTATAAACGAAAATAAAAAGTAATGTGTCAGAAGAAACAGCTTAATTATTTATAATTATTATATAAAAATAGCAATCTTATAAATGAAATTGTAAACGAAAGAAGCCAAAAATCGGAGATTTCAGAGGATGTATAAAAATGAAGAAAGGGGTATTGATTTATAAACCTAATAGACAATGGGCATGTAAAAAAAGCTACCAAAAAGCTTTCACATAAAATAGTAAAAGATAAAACATACAAAATTTCCTACATAATAAATCAAATGCTATAGTAATTTATTTGCTTAAATTTCACTATCACTAATAGGATCAAAAAACTGTACATCATCTTCCGAGTCATCCCTAAATGTAGTAAATATCTTTACGAAATTTCTAATATACATCGTTTATTTAAACCAACCTTAAAACCCACTGTGTTATATTTTAGGTCAATGTAATTTAAAAGTAGTGTCCCTTATTTTTATTTTCACAAATACCCTTTAATCACTAGTCTTTCGCTTATTCCGTGTGCATTTTTTCTCTTTTTGTTTCCAAATAAGATCGCATTTTTTGTCATGTATAACCAACTTAAAGTGCTCTAGGTACTTCTTCTTCTATATTTCCGGGATATTCTATTTTTTCCTTTTTGTTTTTGAAATAAATATTAGGACTTTAAACTATTTTTTCGCTTGCAGATAAAGAAATGTACAGAAAAACTTTGTATATTTATAATTTTAAGTTTAAACTATTAAACTGACATTAAATGTCATCCATTAATCAAAATCCTTTTAATTTGATTGTTATGGAGCCACTTATATTTATAATTGTATTCCTTTTTGTTTTAAAAACTTGCATATATCTGTTTCATTTAACTTACGCGATACATTTAAAAGATGTTAATAAACAAGTTAAAATAGATTATAACTACAAAAGTTTGTCCTTGATTAACTGATACGCATGATAAGAGCGATCTGGACTATATCTGGGAATTTATCTTAATTTTGCAAATAAAATATTGCACCCTTTGTATTTAGGCCCCTATTACAATTTATAAAAATGCATACAGGACAACACAAAAAATTAACATTTTTATATAAAAGTTATAAACATACCTTTTTGATGACATCTTCTTACACATATCACAGTAATAGTAACAATCACAATAATAATAGCAACAATTAACAAATACAGCACCTAAAACAAAGATAAATATTAGTAAATATTATTTATCATATAACCGTTAATTTTTTAAAATGATTATCATGAAGATAATGTACAGTGCGTCCAATCTTTTTTTTGTATTAGGTTCCCCCAATATTTAACTTTTTATTTTTCGTGTTGTACTTTAATCAGTATATTTGGCCTTGATGTAGCTAACAGTTGTGTTTCTTTCAATAGAAATGTATTTGTATATCACTCTTGAGTGTTAGTGACCCCAATATTTAGTATTAAGCAAGGTACAGTTTTCTTTTTGTATTAAAAATATCGGTAATTGTTTACTTATTGGACACCACACCAATTGTAATGATTTCTGGCATACATGGTTTTTTTGGGGTGCTAATTATAAATGTGAAAAATTTTTAAGTTGGCAATTTTTCGGTTTTAAGATATCCATCATCAAACGTTAAGAGCAAATTTACCTTATTTTACTATATTCCCACTTCTTTTTGCAAAAAAATTGGTTTAATGCTAAATTGGCACATAATATTTGATTTCCACCTCCTAAAAACCCTTTTTCTATTTATTCTACCCCTTGCCCTCCCGCCTGGCAGAGGAGAGTTGAAAAATAATAAATGAATCACGAAATAACAGTAAAAATAAAAAACCAAAAATTTTAGTTAATGATAAAAAAATTACTGACATTCAGGATATCTGTAATATATTTAATCATTCTTTTTGAAGTTCGAATGTCAGAAACCAAATTTTGATAAGGTTACAGCCCAACACATTAAATAGTATGGTCTTATGCCCTGTTACGCAGGGTTAGGTAAAAGATAATAGCAAAAATCACAAGAAAACCGGCGGCAGAAATTGATAAGATAAGCGGCCATGCACTGCGGGCTATTGCTGATGAGGTTGCAGAACCATTAGGACATATAATTTGTGAGTCTTTTTCTACCGGTTGCTGCCTGGAGGCAGTAAGGATTTCGAAGTCTATCCCAATTTTTAAAGGGATCACCATTGAATCCAAGATTAATGTTTGTGTTCAAAGTTAGGTTGCCAAGGATATTGACAGTGCTTTTAATTCTTAATTAATTGTCTTAAAAAAAAAAAAAAATAATTATTAGGATATTTTCAAAATGGTTTTAGAAAGGACAAGTCAACTATAACAGCGATTAAAGACCTTAGTAATTTTATTTATGATACCCAGAATTTGAAGGCTCATCCAACAGCACTGTTCTTTGATCTTAGTACAGCATTTGATACTGTAAACCATAAGCTTCTGTTGCAAAAGCTTTACATATGTGGAACTCTGTGGAACTCCAACCTAACATCCCTCTCCTCTGACACAGCCGATCCAACCCTTACCACCTGACGCCTGCATTAAATCATACCTTGAATGCAGGCGTCAGGTGGTATGGGTTGGATCGGCTGTGTTGGAGGAGAGGGATGATAAGGTTGGAGTTCCACAGGGTCAATTTTGGGACCTACTCTCTTTTGATATTCATAAACGATCTACCGTCAAATAAAGCTAATGCAGAATATACCCTCTTTGCCGACGACACAACCATATCTTCGGCTTACGACTCTTTAGAGCAGTCAGTCATTGGATCTGAGGCAGCGAGGGCGGAAGCTGAGCGGTGGTTTTGCCTAAACAAACTTTTGCTAAATAAAGATAAAACCAAGAATATGGTTTTCTCAATGCGTGACATGACTGCCTGCGCTGAGTCTGCTACGGAGGCAAGCTTCCTGGGCGTCTTAATGGATCCAAGGCTTCAATGGGGACCGCATGTCAACCAGGTGTCCAAAAAACTTACAAAGTCAGTATATCTGATGAGAAATCTCAAGGATTCGGTATCACCGGATATTCTTAGGATAGCTTACTTCTCTCTTGTACAGTCCCACATATCATATGCAATATTGGCCTGGGGGCACTCTCCGCAGACACAAAGAATCTTTGGTCTGCAGAGAAGGATCATACGTCTGATGCATGGTCTTGGATACCGTGATGACTGCAGGGAGGCATTTGTGTCTCTTGGAATATTAACAGTACCATCTCTGTATATTCTTGAAAACCTTATCTATATAAAGAAAAATATTGCCACATTGACGTTGCATGAAAATGTCCATGATTATAACACCCGAATAAAACAAAACATAGTGATCCCCTTTAGGCGACTGAGAAGGTGTCAAAATGGTCCTGAGTATTGGGCAGTGAAATTTTTCAATCACTTGCCGTTAGAAATTAGAAATCTCCCCATGCCAACGTTTAGGAGTAAGGTCAAAGAATTACTTGTAAAGAATGCCTTTTATTCAAGTGATGAATTTTTGAAATTTAATTTTTAATTTAATTTTATTTATTAAACTTAATCTTGGAAACCATAGAATTGGATTTTAAATCTTTAAATTTTTTTGTTATTATAAGTGGTTAAATCTTTAAATTTTTGTTATTATAAGTGGTTAGTGTTATTATTGTAGATTACATATATTGTGTCTTGTATGTTACTTATTTGTTTTTAATATTGTACTATAGCATTTTATCTTCAAACAAATTTAAAAAAAAAAAAACCTAGTCTAGGCCATATTATTTATTTTATTAGTTGTATGCTGTATTTTATATCTTTTATTTGACGTGTGTAAACCTTTGCTGTATTTTGACATGAATAAATTGAGTATTTGAGTATATTAGAGGTAAGAGGTGTTGCTTATCGATGGGTAGCATCATATTTGACTAATAGAAAGCAGGCGGTGGTAATAGATAAATCAAGGTCAGATGTTGGTAGTGTACGGACTGGAGTGACCCAGGGTTCTATTTTAGGACCCTTACTCTTTATAATATATATTAACGATATGCCTGTGGTCTGCTCCTTCCCAATGAAATGATTATTGCCGATGATACATTTTTTAAAATTTCTGAACATACTATGAAAGGGACTGTTAAAAGGGCAAATGAATCGGTGGTTGAATTTGGTGCCTGGTGTAAAAATAATGAGCTAGTGTTGAATACAAGTAAGACATTTTTTATAAATTTCCTTCTGAAAAATGCAACAATTGACCCGAGATGGTTAATTAAAGCAAATCATCAGTCTATCACTCAGGTTGAAAATACAAAATTTTTGGGAATATTGCTTGATGAGAAAATGACATGGGAGAGCCATATTAATAATTTAACGCCTAAGTTAAGTAAACCTTACTTTTTAATTCAATACTTAAGAGAATCCATTTCGCCAAATGTGTTAAAATTGGCATGCTATGGTTTGTCAGTCACATATATCATATGGTTTAATATTTTGGGGAGGTTCAGCATATGTTGGTAGAGTTTTTGTTTTGCAGAAGAGGATTTTCAGATGTATTTTAGGTTTACCACCAGGTGCGCATTGCCGACAAGCATTTGTAAGGAGCATGTGTTAGAAATTTTAACTGTCCCCTCTCTCTATATACAGGGTGTAATTTAAATGATTGCTAAAAATACAGGGTATGATTCCTTTGCTTATTTTGGGAAGAAAAGTTCATATGAACATATGTCCTAAACGTCTTAACTTTTGAAATACAGGGTGTAAAAATTTTCAAAAAACCAAAAAATTTGAAAACACTTGTTTTAGTAAAAACTGTTATACTGGATTAAAACCCTATTCAAATAAGGTTTTTTATTTTTGTTACATAATTTCTAATTAAAAATGATTAAACCTAATTTTTAAAAGAAAAAGATCCTGCAATGCTTCTTTTATGGTCTAAAAATCTGCAATTAGGTGAATTTAATTTTTTTCTCTTAAACTAAACAAGATATGGAAAAAAATTAAGAAACATAAAAGCAGTATTTTTATTTGCTTAATCTAAAGAAACCACAAAAATTTTACCCACATTTACACAGTCAGTGGCGTACCGTTTTTTGTTGGAAATATTGCTTAAGTTGCCTCTTGAGACGCCACTGGACTTATTAAATGTAAATTAGTTAGTGATAAATTATCCCCTTAATGTCATTAATAATACTGCCAAATTAAAATAAAATTGGGTAAAGAATAATTAGGATATTTAAAAATGTATTTATTTTTTTTAAATTTCAACACTCTGTATCTCAAAACTTAAGAGGTTTAGGACATAGGTTTATATGAACTTTTCTTTCTAAAATAAGCTTAGGAATCATACCCCGTATTTCTAGCCATCAATTGAATTACACCCTGTATACCTTTTAATAATTTATGTAAAACAGAATAAAGCAGAATTTGAAAGAAACTCTGATATTCACAATTATAATACAAGAACTAATAATCACCTACACAAATCATATTCTCGCTTAAGCGTCGGCAAGAGTTCTTCAACATTTAAAACAATCATTTTCTAAACAAGTTTCCTGCAACTTTTTGGTAACATTAAAAATAATACACATTTGAGGAATACCTTGCAGAATAGAGTACCTATCAATGTACATTGTGTTTAAAATAGTAAATATATTCAAGTTACATGGTTTTCAATATTTTTTGTGCTTTATTTTTGTATTTGTATTTAAAGAAAACAAATCTTTTATTATTTTAATGTGTAATATTAGTCTAGGCTTGTGTGGTGTTTATTTTATTTTATATATTTTTAAACCTAAATTTAGTGTATATTTGTATGACAAGTACGAAGAGTCATTTCTTTTTTTTAATGGCTTGAGTGATGAATAAAGATTACTTTACTTTACTTAATTATTTCACTAGTAAATTGACGATATAGTAGTATTTTCATTGATAAATATTAAATAAGAAAATCAAAGTCTAAAGTCCAAACCAAACAAAATAAAGACACAAAGAATTGTAAGTGAGTAAGTAAACGTGAGTTTTACCTTGTACCCCTCTTGGGCTTGAGTAAGGAGACTCCCTAACCAAGTATATTTTGTTAAAGATCCATAACCACCTCCTAAATGCCTAATCAAATTCCACAAATCCATTTTCTGGCAAGCACATGGCAAGAATAATATTTAAAAATCCTACTTTTTCTCACAATACACAAATATGTCTTACACACAAAGAACTGAATATTAATTATATTTATTATAGTAATTATGTGTATTTTTTTGCTCTGTTAAACACTTGGGTAATTTTTAAGCGTATTACGCAACTAAAAAGTAGTTGTTATTCTATTTCCATACGTTCTACGTTCTATTAGAATAATATTTTTCGTTAGGTTCTGTTTTTATTTATTTGTATTTTGAAGGTAGTGACGTAAAAATTAATGTCACCCATTGATCGATTTGAGCCTACGGACTAAAAAAAAATGATTCAGTTCGAGATGATGTTTTGTCTCGCTTTTTCATTAGGAAAGTCAATAGGAAAGTATGGTATTGTCTCAGTTATCGCTGTAGGTCGGCTGAAACGAATAAGCATTTGGTCAGCTGACTGGAAGGTCGTGGGAATTCTCTTTAAAAAAATTAAATTATCAGGAAAGTATGGGTTTAAGATTGGGAAATGGAAAAATTGCGGGCAAATCGCGGGTTCTATTGTCAAAACGGGTTTTAAAGGAAAAAAGTATACTGAAAGGCCTATTATGCACACGATCGGAAGCCACAAGCCACAATTTCAAAGAATACTAATCCTATAAGTATTAAACGCATTATTTGTTATTGTAAACTTCTAATCAGTCCAACAACTTATTGCTAAATTGCAGCAAAAAATAGTTTACGTTTCACTCCCAAGATTACGACAGAAAACTATCAGGAAAAAAGTTTAATATGAAAATTTGATAGAGCCGTGCTGAGTGGTCGGCAGCGAAAGCAGCAAAGTTGTCTCTAGTAGGTCTATGCTCAAAGCCTTATGATCACAAAAAATGTTGCTACAGAGTTGCTGCCAATTAATTAGTTTACAGAGCCGTATTATAAATTTTTTAAATTAGGTGATTTTTTTAAAATAAATTCTTATTATAATCTTGTCTATGAATAGATTCTCAAATACTTATTATGATGAGACTTATGAGGTGATTTTTCAAAAAAAAAAAAATTCTCAAGAAAATTATTTTACCCATGTCATAAAAAATAAAACTTCTTTTTGGAATATCTAGAAATTAATTAAAAAAAAACAAATACATAATTAAAAACAAGATAATTAAACAACGCAACAGTGTATTTTTATTAAACAAATAACAATAAATGTACAAAATTTTATAAAAATAATCAAATTTTTTTCCTTAAACATTATCCACCAAATTATCATCATAGCAACAATCACCAGCCTTAAATACTCTGTTGATTCAACACATTTAATATCTCATTAAAATCAGTAACAAACCATTTCGCCTTGGCTTTAACTATTGGCCTTATTACATTACCACCATAACCTATAAAAGCATCGGCCGGGGGCTTGCTTCCAAATCTGTAGCACCATCTCCGATTAACACTAAATTTTTATAACCGTGAGTGGATTTTAATTGTTGAATAACAACTGCTTTACCTCCACTCCGAGACGTTGGTTCTTGCTCATCGTATCCTGCATATTCACCGTTATAGTAGAATTTCAGTCGATTTGCAAAAATGTGGTTTTGGGAAATTTTCAATTGAGCTGCTATAGGGCTTATAATACTTCTGAAACCTCCGGAAATAAGGTATATTGGAATGCGGTTCTGGTGCAACCATTCCACTAGAGGTTTAATGCCTGGAGTGAGGGTTGGAGGATTGGTCCTTATAAAATCGGTAATTTGAGCTAGAGAAGGCCGGATTATTCCTAATCTAAAAGAGAAAAGTTCTGTTTAATTGAATTGTTAAAGAGAGTTAAATTTTTCGAGATTCTAACCTTAGAGCTAAGGATTCTTGGAAAGTCATGGCTCCAGACATAGCGTTAGCTGTTAGGTTAGCTACTTCAGTGCCTTTTCCACAAAATTTAGCCAGTTCATCTATTCCTTCCTCTTTAATAACTGTAGAGTCGACATCAAAACAAACTGCATCTACTTTTTTAAAACCGCGAATACTTCTTCCAGCATTTTGACTAATCTAGGACTTCACGTAGGTTTGTGAACTTTCATACATTTGTTACTATTTGTAGGTTTTTGGATAAGTGTAAATTAAAAGTAAATTGTTATCATTATCAATTGACTTTATTTGAATTTGACCTATGACTTAACCTATGATGTAACACGTGGTGTTAAACGAAAACGACACTGGTGCCAGTGTTGCCAGATAATTTTTTAACAAAATTATTA